>ML108755.1:29101-45186 GCA_003697995.1 Taxidea taxus jeffersonii | reverse complement strand
TGTGTTATTCCAGCCCATTCACCAAGTGACCTAAAAAGCTGCTAGTTTTGAGTGAGACCCAGTACAACAGAAGGCTCTGCAACAAGTCTAGACTGATCTACAAGCTGTCCTACTGCTCAAGCCATATGATGCAGCAGATCTTTTGAGGTTTGAAATGTCAGTGGCAGATAAGGATGCTCTAGGAGCCTCTGGCAGGTCCTTATAGGTGAACTGCAGCACATGCCCTTAGGGTTTTGGACCAAAGCTCTGCCATCCTCCAGAAATAACTACACTCCTTATGGGAAACAGCTCTCAGCTTGCAACTGGGCCTTAGCAGAGACTTAATGCTTAACTATGGGCCACCAAATTAACATGAAACCTGAGCTTCCCATTGTGAACCCCCCATATGACCCCCTCAAGGTATGCACAGCAGTGCTCCATCATCAAATGGAACTGGTATATATGTAAGTATTCACAAGAAAGTTACATAAAGAAGAGGACCAAATGCACTTGGTCTCGTTCCTGGTACACTGTCTTCTCTCCCCAGCCTGCATTTATAGACTTGTGAGGAGTTGCTTACAATCAGTTGAGCGAGAAGGAGAAGACTTAGGCCTGGTTTACAAGCGGTTCTGCACACTATGAAGGCACCACCTGCCAGTGGACAGCTGAAGAATGATATCCCCTTCCTGGGATATCCCTGAAAGCAGTGGTGAAGGGAAATCCCCCAGGGTGACAGAACTTCAGATGGTGCAGCTGCTCGTTCACTTTGTTTGGAAGAAGAAACGGCCAGATGTATGATTATAGATTGCTTCATGGACTGTGGCCAATGGTTTGGTTAGGTCAGGGAATAAATTGATTGGAAACTCTGTGACAAGCTAACTTGGGGACATGTATGTAAAAAGACACCTGTGAATGGGGAAAACATGACTATACTTGTGTTCCATATGAATATTAACCAAAAGGTGAGCTTAGCAGAGGAGGATTTTGATTATCAAGTGGATAGGATGACTCATTCTTTCTTTCCCCAGGGAGAGGCTCTGTCATCACCCAGAGGGCTCACGAATGAGTGGCTCTGGTGGTAGGGAAGGAGGTCATGCATGGGCTCAGCAACATGGACTTCCACTTACCAAGGCTGACCTGGCTATGGTCACCACTTCGTACCCCATCTGCCGGCAGCAGAGAACAACACTGAGCCCCCAATATGGCATTATTTCCCAGGGTAATCAGCCAGCTACCTGGTGGCAGGCTGATTACATTGGACTGGTTCCCTCATGGAAGGAGCAGTGCTTTGTTTTTACTGAATGGAAGTTAAGACTGCTGCCCAGCCACTTTGAGCTCCTCATGGTTCTGAACCAACAAGCAAAGAAGGGAGCTATTATGTTGCCTGGGGTGACTGATCTTGCCTACCAAAGGGAAATTGGACTGCTACTCCATAGTGAATGTAGGAAGATTATGTCTTGAATATAGGAGATCTCTTAGGGTATCTCTTAGTATTACCATGTCCTATGATTAAGGTAAATGGAAATCTACAACCCAATCCAGGTTGGACTATTTATGGCCCAGATCCTCATGAATGAAAGTTTGGGTCACTCCATCAGGTAGAGAACCATGACCAGCTGAGGTACTTGTTGAGGGTAAAGGGAATACAGAACAGGCAGTGGAAGAAGATATTTATAAATACCAGCTACCACCATGTGACAAGTTAGAGAAACAAGTAGTATAATTTTTATGAGTTTTAAAGTTACAGCATATCAAGGAGAAGAGTAAACATTACTCGAGGACTTTATGTCCTCTTCTGGATAAGGAGTTAGTGTGTTATCTGCTGTATGCAAGCTAGTTGTATCATATTAGGTGGAATTATGATTTTTCCATTATCTTTATTTGGAGATTAGGCATGGTTTAAGGAGATGCATATGGATGCCACACTTATAAGATATGGGCTTGTGATGGTTAATTATATGTTTAAACTTGCTGGGCCACAGGGTTCCTAGATACTTGGTAAACATTTATTCTGGATGTTTCTATGAAGGTGTGTATGGATGAGGTTAACATTTAAATTGGTAGGCTGAGTAAAGCAGATTGTACTCCCTAATGTAGGAGGGATTCAACCAACCAGTTGAAGGTTGACCTTCCTCCAACTAAGAGAGAATTCTTCATATGTGACAGCCTCTGAACTGGGATATAGGCTTTTTCTTGCTTTCAGACTCAGACTGAAACAGTGGATCTTCCTTTTTCTCACACCTTCAGACTCAGACTAGAACTGTACCATCAGGTCTCCTGGGTCTCCAGTTAGCCATCTCACCTTGCAGATCTTGGGACTTGCAAACTTCCATAATTGCGAATTCCTTATAATCTCTTCCTCTCTCTCTGTATGTATATCTTTATATCATATCATACCTGCCTACCTATCGACTATTGGTTCTGTTTCTCTGAAGAACCCTAACTAATGCAGAGAGAATGAACATATCTCCCATGCAGAACTCCAAATCTATTCTGCTGACAAGGAGGTAGAACATAACTCCCCACACTTAAGTGTGGGCTATGCATGGTGAATTCCTTCCAAAGAGTACAGTATGGAAGGTGAGGGGTGGTGGAAAGAGTAATGTTATAGTGGAGAAACCTGACAAACACTACTGCAGCTAGGTGACCAAGATCAACATCAACAGTGACAAGTAATGCTAATAGTATGTAACCTTGACATGATGTGATGAAAATGGCAATTTACCTCTGTGGTATTACTTCCCAGGACCCCTAACTCCATGGGTCCAACTTCAGGAGCAGGAGCAGAAGCATGGAGGAGTGGTGACTTGGGTCTCCCATGCTATCTCTTGGCACTGGGAAGGACTGTCCTCTACATCTATTCGCCTGGGAAGCATGGTCCCAAAGGGATAGAGAGATCATCTGGAGAAAGAAGAGATAGATTGTTTAATACTACAGATTGGTGAAGAAGGTTATATTAGTTTTACTTATATTTTTTTCTTTCCAAAATTAGTATGTAACATTTTTGCCATTTTATTGGTAACAACTTTATTGAAATCTAATTCATATACTTTATCTCTTACTCATTTAAAGTGTACAATTCAATGGTTTTAAATTTAGAGTTGTGTAATCATCAGTACAATCCATTTGAAAATATTTGCAACCCACCAGAAAGAAACGTTCCTTTTAATAGTCTCCACTCATTTCCTCCCTAACACCAGGCAACTGCTAATCTATCTGTCTCTGTAGATTTGCTTTCTCTGGACATTTCATATACATGAAATCATACAGTGTGTAGTCTTTGATGTCTGACAGGCTTCTTTCACTTAGTTTAATGTTTTTAAGGTTCATTCCTCCTATAGTATGTTGCCAAATAATATTCCATTGTAAGGATATGCCACATTTATTTATTCATTCATCAACTTATGGATTGCTATGGACTGACTGTTGTGTTCTCCTCAAATTCATAGGTGGAAGACTAATCTACGGTGTGTGGTGGTATTTGGAGGTGGGGTCTTTGGGAGGTAATTAGGTCATGAGGGTAGATTCCTCTTGATAGGATTAGTGGCCTTATAAAAAAGAGACATACAAGAACTTCCTTCCTCTCTCAACACCCTAGAAGGATGGAATGAGATGATGACCATCTGCAAACCAGGTAGAGGATTCTCATCAGAATCCACCCATGATTTTGGACTTCCCAGCCTCCAGAACTCAGAAATAAATGTCTGTTGTTTAAAACACTCAGTCTTTGGTAATCTGTTATAGCAGCCCAAACCAGAGTCCTGGGATCGAGTCCCGATGGGCTCCTTGCTCGGCGGGGAGCCTGCTTCTCTCTGTGCCTCTGCCTGCCTCTCTGCCTGCTTGTGTGCTCTCTCTCTCTCTCCCCTCTCTGACAAATAAATAAATAAAAGATTTTTTAAAAAAATTAAATAAATAAAAGTTGATTGTAGATATAAATATCATAACCTCCTTCAGCATTTCCGAGGGACCACAAAAGAAGATAAAATGGATTGAGCATTATGTGTGAGCCACTGTTCTAAGAACCTGACATGCATTCTCTTGTTTAACATTCAGAAAGACCTTATGAACAAATTATAATCATCCTCATTTTATAGATGCAGAAACTATCCAAGTTCATGTGGCCAAGAAGTGGCTGGAGAATTCAAGCCCACTCTTATTTTTATTTTTTAATTAAAAAAATTTTTAATATTTTATTTATTTAGGGGGGCCTGGGTGGTTCAGTGGGTTAAAGCCTCTGCCTTCAGCTCAGGGCATGATCCCAGGGTCCTGGGATTAAGCCCCGCATCAGGCTCTCTGCTCAGCAGGGAGCCTGCTTCCCTTCCTCTCTCTCTGCCTGCCTCTCTGCCTACTTGTGATCTCTGTCAAGTAAATAAATAAAATCCTTAAAAAAAAAGATTTATTTGTTTGCTTGTTTCACAGAGAAAGAGCACAAGCAAGGGGAGCAGCAGACAGAGGGAGAGGGAAAAGCAGACTCCCTGCTGAGCAAGGAGCCTGACTCGGGGGCACAATCCCAGGACCCTGGAATCATAACCCCAGCTGAGGGCAGATGCTTAATTAATGGGCTGAGCCACCCAGGCACCCCTCAAACCCACTCTTCTTAACTAATCAGTTATAGGTCTGATCTTCCCAAAGCTATCTAATGTTACACCAGTGTTAACAGGGTTAATTATTGTTGCTTTTTAGAATGTTCTCTTGTCCTTGTAGGGCTTGTACCCTTTTTAGAATGTTCTCTTGTCCTTGTAGGGCTTGTACCCACTTTACTCTTCTTTTCCTAGATTCTCACAGCTATTATCACTTTTTTATTTTTCTAGATAATCTGCAGAGTAATTTGTCATGTTCCAAAAATAAAACAAAAATTTTGTTGGGGCTTTGATTGTGTTAAAACTCTAAATTAATATAAGAATTGACATTTTATGATATTTGGTCTTTTCACTCATTTACATAATTTACTTTCAGTCTTCTTTCAATCTTGGGTCTTTTCAGACAGTGCTTCTCTTCAAGTGCATTTTAAGTAACTCAGACTTTCTTTAGAGATGAACATTTGGGCTAGGGATCTCTCTTTCAAAACCATCTCAGTCCTATAATGCTGCCCCTTCACCTTCAGTCCCTCTCTTCATCCCATGCATTAGCCCCTAACTGTACTTTCCCTTCTTTATTCCTTGACAGATTTTTGAAGGCTTATTCTGCTATTTGAAGCTGCTATCTTATTTATGCTTATTTATTCATCCCCACAAATCCTCCAGTAAGGCCAGACCCCTCAGCACCTTCCTTTTACCTCTACCAATCATCTAGAGCAGATCCCATTTCCCCCTTTCCCTTTACCTGTTCCACCCCCATTACACATTATTAACCACCCCCTACCTGCAGGCTCTTCTATTTTTGGAATGCTGCCCCCACTCACATCCTGGCCCTGTGCATCCCCTTTGAGGTTTCCTCTCCCCTTCCCTCACCAAACCAGACAAGAGCTGTGACCTAAATAATTCTGCCTCCCCAGCTTCTACCTGGCCACATGGTAGAATCTCAACAGATGTTTCATCTCTTCCCCTGAAGTCCCATTGACAGAGATGGTGCAGTCGGCTTTACAAGATAAAATAATACTTTGTGCTCCTCTTTCTCTTACCTTCCAAAAAGATCATGACTATCACCTAATTTTCTTCTCAATATGCAAAAAGTACAAGGGATACTTCCAGCAAGGCAGGAAGGAAGGTGGTGGTGGCAAAGCAGCAGAAACAAGACAGCAGTTCATTGTACAGATGTTGGAAGTTGATTGTTCCTAATTCAGGAAGTGCTACATCATTAAGGCATTATCAGAACATGATCATTTTACTTAAATGTGTAAACTTTTAAACTCTGTATACTCCTAAGTATGGTTTTATTTTGTCTCGGGATGGTTCTAGAGATTTCTGTTATTTCATATCAGATAGAATTTCTTCTGTTTTTCTCCAATAGAATACTTCTCTCATCTGACAATTAAATCCAATGAATTAAACAAAGGATTTCTGGCTTCTTCCCTGTCCATCTATCTGTAAGAATGTGATCATTTGTTGACATTTATTGAGTGGGCTAAGCATTGCAAGGAGATATAAAAAGAGACACAGGATTCTTGTCCTTTAAAAGCTGACATTTGTGGTGTGGAGGGTTGGGGAGGAGGACTCCAACAGAGAGCTCCTAAATAATTTTTTTCAGCCTCTGCTTAAAGACTTGGCTCCAGAGAGTGCATGAAAGGGAAGTTTTTCAATAGAGCTTTTCATAAAGAAACAGAAAAACCCCAAGAAAAATTTCCCTCAGCTAATATAATTGTCCATTTTCCTCCCTGAGTCATAGCCTTAATGGATGGAAACCAAATAATCATTTTACCATCAGTGTAGAGAGCATAGGAACTTAGTATGGAAATGATGGGGTGAGTTCTTTACTGTATGTCATCTACAAGAAAGAGATATGGATGCCTCAGCATCTTTATCTACCTGCTGTTTCAAGGTTCCTAGAATAAATCACCATCGTCTCTCTTCCCAGATCACTGCAGTTGCCTCCTGACTGGATGTCATACCCATTCCTGCCAAGTGCACAAACAAATGAATATCTGGTGTCTCGTAAGCCTTCAATTCAATCTACTGACTATAATACATACTTGGCTCAATCGATTAAGAAAAGTGAACATGATTCTGGCTATTACCAGAAAGAAACATTTCCATGAATTTGTTTCAGCTGGTCTGACCATAAGCTTTTGCAGAGTCTCACCCATGGAAGTGTCAGACACTGGGCTGGCCCTGGGTATATAGGTAGCTTGATAAGAAGTAATGTTCTCAGCCTCAGAGTTACTTACAGAGTCACTGAGACTAGAGACTTGAAAAAGATCATTATGGTGTGATGGTACAAGAAAAGTGTAATGGGGATACAGTGAAGAGCAGTTGCCTTTTTCTTTCTCGGGGTGGGAAGAGGAAGAAAACTGCGTTTTGAGAGAGAAACATTCCAAGTAGAGGAGCCAATGGACACAGGCACCAGGTCTGGTCAGGGAACAACAAGCAACACCAGGGGAATGCCAAAGGGCAGCTGAATCCAGTAGCTGAATCCAGTCTTACATTCCAGCTAAGGTAATTATCATTTATCTTATGGATAAGGAGTAAAAGAAGGGTTTTACACAAGGATAGTTAAATAATTCCAGCAGCCATGTGGATGGTGGTTTGGTGTAGGGTAAGAGTAGAGGCAGGGAGACCAATGGAAGGCTATGACCAAGGTCCTGGAGATGTTAATGGTCTAAGTCAGTGCCTTAACTCCTGGAAAGTGAGGGAACAGTAACAGGGCCTGCAACCTGCTTTATTAATTTACTAAAAGAAAGATTTATTATCCATAGCTTCTAGGTACACTCACAATTAATTAATATAATCAGCCATCAGAGAAATGTAAATCAAAACAACGAGACCCCACTTCACACCCACAGGATGGCTATAATCAAAAAGACAGATAATAGGGGCACCTGGATGGCTCAGTCTTTGGGTGTCTGCTTTTGGCTCTGGTCATGATCCCAGAGTTCTGGGATCAAGCCCTGCATTGGGCTCCCAGTTCGACAGGAGGCCTCCTTCTCCCTTTCCCACTCCCCCTGCTTGTGCTCCCTCTCTAGCTGTCTTTCTGCCAAATAAATAAATAAAATCTGAAAAAAAAAAAGATGATAACAAGTGTTGGCAAAGGTATGGAGAAAGTGGAACCCTCAAACACTGCTTTGTATATAAAAAGATGCTCTGCTTTGAAAAAGTTTCCTCAAAAGGTTAACACAGAACTAACATATGACCTAGCAAATCCACCCACCCCAAGAGGAACTGAAAACATGTGCACACAAAAACCTATACATGACTGTCCATAGCCACATTTTCATAATAGTCAAAAAAATGGAAACAACCCAAAGACCCATGTCTGGTTAGCTGAAGGCAGCAGCTTAACCCATTGAGCCACCCAGGCGTCCCTACAATCAACTTTTTTTTTTTTTTTAAAGATTTTATTTATTTATTTGTTAGAGAGCGCAGGAGCAAGCACAGGCAGACAGAGTGGCAGGCAGAGGCAGAGGGAGAAGCAGGCTCCCTGCCGAGCAAGGAGCCCGATGTGGGACTCGATCCCAGGACGCTGGGATCATGACCTGAGCCGAAGGCAGCTGCTTAACCAACTGAGCCACCCAGGCGTCCCCCTACAATCAACTTTTAATTATCTTCCCAAATAACCCGAATTCACCAGATGAGTATTGGCCAAAGTACTATGCAACACTCTGTTACTAAGAAAAGGAGTTCTTTGATTAAATGTTTAGGTAATGTTATACATTCTATCTCATTCTCTTGGTCATAAACCAGTTCTCTAAAATTCTGTAGTAAATAGACATGTTTCCTAAAGCAGTTTGGCCCTTGAACCATTTTTGCACAATATCTACTAACACCCTCTAGAACAGGTATTCTCTGAAACACTTTGGAAAACTCTGTGTTGACGAGATATAGATTAGTAGGAAAGCTTAACTACACATTATCTCAAAACAACAAATGACCAATTTTAATGGCCAATAAAACTGATTAAAATACATTTGTATTAACATATTGAATCCATATTTTATTCCAAGGCATATCTACCAGACCTGAATCAGTAGTCATTTTAAAATAATCAATATGTAATGATGGTCGAAGCGCTGACTCAGATAATTAAAGCAAAGGTAGGGAAAGAAATTGTGCTTGTATAGAGCTGCATTTTGTGGGCTTTAAATCTTTATTTTTCCACTTTTTTAATGGCAAAAACACTTACAAATAACTGCTTCTGAAAAATTTATTTGCAGAAGGAACAAAAAAGTTCTTCAAAGTAAATATATTGGTTAATGACACCACAGAAATACAAAGGATTGTAAGAGAATATTATGAAGAATTATGTGCCAATGGATAAGTTTCTAGAAACAGAACCTACCAAAACTGAAGCAGGAAGAAACAGAAAATTTGAACAGACCAATTACCTACAATGAAACTGAATCAGTAATAAAACAAAACAAAAAACTTCCCAACAAATAAAAGTCCAGGACCAGATGGCTTCACAGGCGAAGTCTACCAAATGTTTAAAGAGGAGCTAATGACTATTCTTCTCAAACTTTTCCAAAAAATAGAAGAGGAAAGAAAGTTTCCAAATTTATTTCATGAGACCAGCATTATCTTGACTCCAAAATGAGATAAAGACATCACAAAAAAAGAGAACTACAGACCAATATCCCTGATGAAATCCTCAACAAAATATTAGCAAACTGAATCCAACAATATGCTAAAAAAAAAAAATCATTCACCACAATTAAGTGGGATTTATTCCTGGGATGCAAGGATGGTTCAATACTTGCAAATACATCACATTAATGAGAGTAAGGATAAAAACCATATGATCCTCTCATAGACACAGAAAAAGCATTCAAGAAAGTACAACATCCATTCATGATAAAAACCCTCAACAAAGTGGATTTAGAGAGAACATACCCCAACATAATAAAGGCCTTATATGAAAAACCTGCAGCTAACATCATACTCAATGGTGGAAAACTGAGAGTTTTTTCCCTAAGGTCAGGGATAAGACAAGGATGTCCACTCTCACCACGTTTATTCAACATAGTACTAGAAGTCCAGCAATCAATAACAATCAATAAAAATAGCAATCAATAACAAAAAGAAATAAAAGGCATTCAGATTGGTAAGGAAGAAGTAAAACTCTCACTTTCTTACACCACACACAAAAATAAACTCAAAATGAATTAGAAGAGAGCACAGGCAGTAATTTGTCTCACACTGGCCATAACAATATCTTTCTAGATATCTCTCCTGATGCAAGGAAAACAAAAACAAAAATAAACTATTGGAACTGCATCAAAATAAAAAGCTTCTATACAGTGAAGGAAACAACCAACAAAACTAAAAAACAAACTACCGATTGGGAGAAGATACTTGTAAATGACCTATCTAATAAAGGATTACTTTCAAAATCTATAAAGAATTTATACAACTCAACACCCCAAGACCAAATAATCCAACTAAAAAATGAGGAGACATGAATAGACATCTCTCCAAAGAAAAGAGACAAATGAAAGGGTGTTCAACGTCACTCATCAACAGGGGAATGCAAATCAAAACCACACTGAGATACCATCTCATACCTGTTGGAATGGCTAAAATAAAAAACTCGAGAAACAATTGCTGGTGAGGATGTGGGAAAAAAGGAACCCTTGTACACTGTTGCAGGAATGCAAACTGATGTAGCCACTGCAGAAGACAATGCAGAAGTTCCTCAAAAAATTAAAAATAGAACTACTCTATGATCCAGTAGTCATACTACTGGGTATTTACCCAAAGAATATGAAAACACAAATTCAAAGGAGCATATCCAACCCTGTGTTTATTGCAGCATTATTTTACAATAGTTAAATTATGGAAGCAGCCTAAGTGTCTATCAATAGTTGAATGGATAAAGGTGATATATATATATATCATATTGTGATATATATATCATATATATGCATATCATATATATGTATATCATATATATGTATATATCTTATATATATAACATTGTGTTATATATATATAGTGTATATATATACATATATACACACACACAATGTAAGTATATATATGTGTGTGTGTGTGTGTGTGGATATACACACACACACACAATGGAATATTATTCAGCCATAAAACAGAACAAAATCTTGCCATTTTCAACAACATGGATGAATCTAGAGAGTAGAATGCTAATAAGCCAGTCAAAGAAAGACAAATACCATGGAATGTCACTCATATGTGCAATTTAAGAAACAAAACATATGATCAAAGAGAAAAAAAGAAAGATAAACCAAAAAATAAGACTTCTAATTACAGAGAAACAGAGGGTTACCAGAGGGGAGGTGGGTGGAGAGATGGGTGAACTAGGTGAAGGGGATTAAGAGTACACTTAATCTTGATGATCACTGAGTAATATATGGAACTATTGAATCACTATATTGTACACCTGAAACTAATATAACACTGTATGTTAAATATACTAGAATTAAAATAATGAGTAAACATATATATTTATACATTATATATTATATATATTTATATATAAATGTTGGTTAACAATCCAAATTTCTCAAATAAAGATGTATAAAATAAATCCTAAGAATTCTAGTTCACTGTTACCATGAAACATTTTCACCGTGATGCTGGAAAAGACAAGACTATGTCAATTTCCTTCTGTTACTGCTGCTAGAATAAAACTGCAGCAGCACCTTGAGCACAGTCGAGCACTTCCTTGAAGGTGAAAACTGTTTTACTCATCTTTGCATCTCCAGCCCAGCCTTGAGCTTGCCACATTATACATGCTGAAACATGCTTGTTGAATAAGCTCAGTCCTATAAAAACAATCAAATTTACTGTATCAAGAGATTTCAAGAGCTTACTCAGTTTCCACCATCATTTCTGAAAAGAGCTATGGATTACTTAAGTTATACTGTCTTGTTTTTCAAGATTCCTATCCAATAGGTAGAAACAGTTTTATGATTAGTGTGACAATTGCTTAAAGGAAGATAATACACTTCTAAAATGTTGGGAAATTGTTCTTGTGATGAGTTTAAATCTTTTTCTTATAATTTATATTATTATATTTGCTTTAAAGTGTTCTTCAAAAGTAAAAATAAAAAAGGAGCTTCAGAGTCTGAATCTTCATAAAATCTGAATCTATAAAATCTAGCAAAAAATGATGCTTTTCTAAAGATAATTTTAATAGGAGGAACAGGGTCTAGGAAAAAATTCAGAAATGACAAATACAGAAGATATATCATAGCTTATTTCATTAAAGCATTGTGGATTTTCCAAGCTTCCATGGACATATTCCAGGCTAATTACAAGAATATAACACAAGGATAAGAGTCAAATGTTTCCTTGTTATCTGTCTTTTAGGCCACACCTCCATGTCTGCACACCCCAGGGATGAAAGTGGGTGAATTATTAACTGCTGTTTATTTGTGCTAATGGAAAGGTGTCACAAAGATAATACAAAAAGGTAGATATTTATTTAATCATTTCTCACAACCATTAAATAAGGGTAATCAAATGTGAATCTACCTAATGGTCTAGCCTGGTCTTTATCTCAGGCAGTTGTATGAGGGTATGTTTTGTAGGACTGCTAAACTGTCTTTCATGCTGTCAATGTTAAAAATGATATATTCCTAAATTTCTAGCTTCCATCAAAAACCCTTTAGAAACCTCTAGAAATTGTTAATGGGTTAATCTAATCACATGCCAGGGTAGAATGAACTTTGTATGGTGCCTGAGTGCTTACGTTTACTTAATAAATGTTGAATTACCTGGATTTTGCTAACTGTGTCACCTTGGCCAGGACACCTAATCTCTCTTGGGTCACTTTGCCCATGTGGGAAGTAAGAATTTGCACAAATGGCCTCCAGTCTGTCTCGTTGCTTAACAACTCAGTTTCAAAACTATGTCTTCCTATACTACCTCCGGATGGAATGATCCATTTCTTACATAGCAGAAAGTATTTCTGCCTCCGAGTATTTCAAGTTTCAAGGGCTGCTACCTTAATTATTAGCACTCTAATAATAGTGCTATCATAGCACTCCAGGAATCTGGTCAGTAAATCCAAGTTTAACCTACCCATCCATACTCACCCTGATTTTATAGATTTGGGTAATATTCATTCTCAGTCTTGACTTCCAGACTGATGGGCCTACTTGTCTAGTGGCTGGCCTTCTCTTGGTCACTTGTGCCATTTTTCCTTGGGCTTTCTTCAACTTATCCTTTCACCTGCAATGCAGTACGTAAATCATACATAGCTAAAGAGACAAATATTGTTTTGTTTCTTATAATGGTAAGATGCTCTGCTTAATTTTCAAAACCCTTCCTAATAGTAGCATTTTATAGATACTTTTGATTATGACCATACCCTGGACTGGTAGCTATAGAGATCTTTCTGAGCTTAAACAATATGTAGGAGACCATGATTGCCTTTCCTGAAATACATTTGTGAGAATCACACACGTGAACCTACGGAACTTTTTGGCTTTATTTCTAGTCTTTTTTTTTTTTTCTTAAAGAGATTTTATCCATTCATTTGAGACAGAAAGAGAGCACATGAGCAGAAGGGCAGAGGGAGAAGGAGAAGCAGACTCTCCCCTGAGCCCAGTCACAGGGCTCAATCCGGATCAAGGATGCCAGGATCATGACCTGAGCAAAGGCAGACACTTAACCGACTGAGCTACTCAGGTGCCCCTCTAGTCTCCTTATAATGATCAGCGTTTCACAAATCACTGTGGCTTCAATATCCAGTGAAATGAATATTTTCTTCTAACAGTCTCATAATCATTCATTCATTCAGTAGCCTGGTAGCCTTCACTATTTTATCACCATCCTTTTAAACAATGTAGTGTTTACTAGAACTGGTCTACTCCATATGTGGCTTCACCAGCACTAGTACTTTCCTGGATCTAGGCATCAGGTTTATGCTGGTGCCTCTCAGGGCATCAACTAATAATTTTCCAGATAAATTTATCAATAAGAGAGAATTCCTTGTAATCTTATTTCTAAGATATATTTATTACGTAATTGTTTTTTTTTTTTTTTAAGATTTTATTTATTTATTTGTCAGAGAGAGTGAGCACAGGCAGACAGAGAGGCAGGCAGAGGCAGAGAGAGAAGCAGGCTCCCTGTCAAGCAAGGAGCCCGATGCGGGACTCGATCCCAGGACGCCGGGATCATGACCTGAGCCGAAGGCAGCCGCTTAACCAACTGAGCCACCCAGGCGTCCCCGTAATTGTTTTTTTAATGGTTTATATTAAACACTGAAATGTTTAACAACTTTTTTTTTCCATTTATTAATGTATCTTGGGTATTCAAGAACCATACTTATGAATTGCAATTAGCGAGCTCCTTCAGAGCTGGGACTATCTTATTTAAGTATTTATGAAACACAACACACAGATGATACACTGTTTAATGACTACATGGTAATGACTCCTATGTAAATACAGATTACACATTTCAGCCAATACTGAGACAATTTTTCCTTCAAATTTCCATAGAACTCTTGGATGGTGTATGATTTCATTTATATTGCTAATTATATTTATCATTATACTGTGTTATATCTATTATTTCATAATTTTGTCCCAGTTATTTTAAAAGAGCAAGATGAAGGGGAATCGCATATCTTATTCAGCACGTGGAAGAACGACAGTTAATTGATTCTACTATTAAGTTTCCAATCATTCATGTGAACAGCCCAATTAGCTCCCAACAGTATTTCCCCTGCCAGGTTGCACAATTAATGCAAATTAATTTAAGTGGTAGTTGATTATATTTCATTTATGAGTACTATATTTGGTTGTATCTGTGTACAGGGAAATTCTAGTTTTGATTAGAGATTTCTTCCCTCGATCATATCTATTGTGTTTGCATTATCTAAAAGAAGTTGATTTGGGCGCCTGGGTGGCTCAGTGAGTTAAGCCTCTGCCTTCGGCTCGGGTCATGATCTTAGGGTCCTTGGATCGAGGCCCGCATCAGGCTCTCTGCTCAGCGGGGAGCCTGCTTCCCCCTCTATCTCTGCCTGCCTCTATGCCTACTTGTGACCTCTCTCTCTGTCAAATAAATAAAATCTTTAAAAAAAAAATAAAGTAAGTTGATTTAATGTATTTTATCAAAACTTGTCCAAGATCTCACTTGCATTTCCACTATGCTTTTGCTATCCCTAACTACTTATATTAGAAAATAAACATATACCAACAAATCATACATGTCTGTTCTTGTTAATGATTTAGAAAAGCCCTAATTCAAATTGTTTTATACCAATCTGAAGTTAATGTGTAGTAGTCTGTAATCCAAGTTTAAAATATGTTCATATTATCTTAATGAATGAGCCAAAGGCAATTAAAAGCCAAATTTGCTTTTTCTGGCTTTTAAGATTTTATTTACTTGACAGACAGAAAAGGATAGAGCAGGGAGGAGGGACAAGGAGACTCTGTGCTGAGAAGGAAGAGCAATGAGGGGCTCAATCCCAGGACCTTGAGATCATGACCAGAGTCAAAGGCAGATGCTTAACCGATTGAGCTACCCAGGCATCCTTTATTCTGGCTTTTAATATGTAAACTGATCAAAAGATTTTCATTGGCTTCACATATCTAACATTACAAATCCTTTGCAATATTTAGATCACTGAAATAACATAGATAATAAGTAATTTTCAGTCTAAGGAAAACGGCACTAGTATGGATTTTTGCAATATACAGAATCAAGACATTTGACACTGTCTCTTCAGCCAGGAACAAATGCAGGTCTTTGTGTGTTTTATGCCCTATCTAGGCCTGTATTTCCCTATCATGAATTATTTAAGGTATGGGTTTATACTGTGCTAATGTTCTTCATGGTGACTTCATGAAAGGCTTTATTTTTAAATTTCTCCTAGCTCAATGTAATTTTTTTTGTTTATGTATTTAATTTCTACACCCAATGTGGGGCTCAAATTCACAATTGTGAGATCAAGAGTTGCATATTCTTCTGACTGAGACAGCCAGGCACCCCATCAATGCAATTTTTTAAGACTTTATTTTTTTGAATAGTTTAGATTTACAAAAGAATTGAGTAGTACAGGATTTCCACATATTCCTCTCCCAGTTTCTCCCATCATTAACATCTTATAGTAGGATACATTTGTTACAATTAATAAATGAATATTGATACCTTATTATTAAAATCCAGTTTATTCATACTTCCTTAGTTTTTACTTAATACCTTTTCTCTCTTCCTGGATGTCATATAGCATTTACTTGTTATGTCCCCTTGGGCTCAGTTCTTCTTGGGTATGATAGTTTCTCTGACGTTCCCTTTTTTTGATGACCTTGACAGTTTGGAGGAGTACTATTCAAGTATGTTGTAGGATGCCCCTCTACTGGAATATGTCTGATATCTTCCTTAAGATTAGACTGAGGTTATAGGTTTAGGGAGGTAATTTTCCCGAGAGGACTAGATAACTTTGGATTAAAGATACATCTAGACTTCATCAAACTGTTGTCATGGACATGGCACAACTCATGCATCATTTTAGTACTGTGCCTATTC
>ML108755.1:0-28701 GCA_003697995.1 Taxidea taxus jeffersonii | reverse complement strand
ATAAGACTAGAGGCAGAAAAGATAGTCTTGAGTAAAGAACAGGATGATTTGAAAATGGTTGGCTTAAAAAAAATAACTAAGAGGTAGATAACATTATAAAGACAGCAAACAATAGTCGTTTCAATTCGCTTTCCAAAGCAAGCATGTTCTTTATGAATTAAGATTCAGAAAGTCAGACAAAAATGCATAAATAATATAGTTCAATTATGTATCTTCAGAGGTAAATATGGGTTTTATGTAAATAAATTTACTCAAGTATATTTGTTTTCAAAGCATATTGTCACATTTTCATCTACCAAACAGACAATAAACACTGCAGGATTCTCTTGCCTATGGGTCAAAAATAGTCTTAAATCCTTAGAAAATTTATAGTAGGCAATCATTCTCTCCTGAACAGTGGTTCTCAAAGTTTAGCATGTATTACAATCACCTGAAAGGCTTGTTCACAGCTTCCTGGGTGCTATCCCCAGCGGTTTCTGATTCAGTGGGTTTGGAGCGGGGCCTAAGAATATACATTTCTAACAAGTTTTTGAGGCAGCTGGTCTGAGGACCCTATGAAAACTACTGCTTAAGAGGCAACAAGGAAACTACATTCATTAACTGCCTATGGTGATTCAGGTATTTTACATATATTACCTTATTTAACTAGTTATAGAATCTTATCAAGTATGAGTATCCCTTTTATAAATGGTGAACTTGAACTCAGGGAAGCTAAAGAACTCAGCTGAGGAGGTAATGAGATTAGAGGGCAAAATTACAATTCAGATTTCTGATTCTAATGCCCATGGTTTTCTAGTACAACATACTTCTCCTTGTTAACAAAGGAGTGAAACATATATATCCTTGGCTCACTAGAAAAGGAGACTGTACCAGAGTGTGTACAGTGATTAGTTCAGGTCAGTAGGGTATTGAAGAAATCTTTACTGAAGACTTGGCAGAGGCTCAGGGTCATGGAGAGGACTCACTTTCTCTGAACTTCTGAAATAATCAAGGATGAAGTGAATTTAATGTATAATTAACAAAACAGGAGGAACATGTATTTAATATAGTACTAATTAGTTACTATTATTTTATTATTCCTTACAGAAAAACATACATTTAAATAAAAGTTCTTAAAAGAATAATCTCATTTACAATTAAGTTTAAAGCATCATACTATTCTAAATGTCTGCCAGTGTATACTACATTGCCAATCAACCACTACTTACTCTGGTATTGAACTAACACAGCATGATGGTCTTCAACAAAAGGCTCTGACAGTTACCAAAACATTCACCTCCTTTCACAAAGCAAATTAAAAGCAATGACATACAAAATAAGCAATTTAAAGTTTATGAGAAGTGGTACACTTTACAGTAAATAAATCACCAAAAAAGAAGTTGCAATAATATATTTTCTATCACTTTGTTATACTCTATATAAAAAAGAACACTCATACACAAATTAGATTGCAGACTTAAAATAGTTAATGAGGTCTAAATTTCAGAATGAGAAAAACCCACCCAACTCTACATTTCTATTATAAAAACAAATATTTTATGTAAGAAATATTCCCTTTTAAATATCTATATACATATTTCCACTTAATACTGTTAATCAAACCCATAGTTTTATTTACTTAAATAAGAATTAAATAAACTGCCCCAACTGCTGATTTCATCTCACAAAACAGAAGTGTTTCAAATCACAACTTCCAGATGGTATCTTGAATACACTGGTTCCTTGAACATTAGCAAGCGTATTTTTAAGAATATATTTTCATCTACAGGTCAGGTAAAGCTTTATTAAATGGTAAACACTTTTAAAAGTGCAGAAACACAAGTTTCAAAAACAAATACATTCAGAAGATCTGCTGTTCAAATAATATTTTTTCAAAACCAGGTGGAGGAGTATGATAAAATTCACTGAACTGGCAATCCAAAATTGCACTGTCATCAACTAAAGACAGAAAAAGAAAGAAAGAAATTAGAAGCTAACACCTTAATTCACAAGAATACATAATTATAAAAGACTGTTATCATAATACCATAAATATTAACAGGCAAAAAGAATAAATACATCTGCTGCCCAGGTTACAAAACATAATCTTACTGGGTAAAAAGATCCACAATGAGAAATAAAATTAAGAACACTGAAAGGATATACATCAAAATATTACTAATAATTAGATAGTGTGAATATGAGTACTTTTTAATTTTTTCCTTATTTGCCTACCTGTATTTTCTCAATTTAACACATTAAGATGTGTTACTTTTTAAAAAATTGTTTTGAAAAAATTATAGATTCAGAAAAGGTTGCAAAAATAACAGCGTTTTCTGTACTCTTCATCCACCTTCCCCTAGTGGTAACATCTTACATGACCACAGTAAAATATCAAAACTGGAAAACTGACATTGCTAAAGTACAGTTTAATGAGACTGTAGGCCTTATTCAGCTTCTACATCTTTTTACCAGCATTTATTAAAGAGAAATAAATGCATATATCCAAACAAAGACCTGTACATGAATGTTCATAGCAGCTTTATTTGTAATGGCCCCAAACTGGAAACTTAAATATCCATTAACAGGCAAAAGGAAAAACAGATTATGATATAAGCAGACAATAAACTACACACACTACTTGGCAATAAAAATGAATGAATTAGGGGCGCCTGGGTGGCTCAGGGGGTTAAAGCCGCTGCCTTCGGCTCGGGTCATGATCCCAGGGTCCTGGGATCGAGCCCCCGCATCAGGCTCTCTGCTCTGCGGACAGCCTGCTTCCTCCTCTTTCTCTGCCTGCCTCTCTGCCTACTTGTGATCTCTGTCTGTCAAATAAATAAAATCTTAAAAAAAAAAAAAAAAGAATGAATTACTGACACATTCTACAACATGGATCAATTTTAAAATAATTGTACTGAGAAACGCCATACAGAAAAAGAATACAAATTTTATGATTCAGATTATCTGTGGTGACAGAAAGCAGATCAGTGGTTGGTTGGGGCTGGGGTGGAAAAAGTGAGTAGGAAGGATTTTAAGGGAACAGGAGGAAATTTTAGGGGTAATGAATATATCCATTATGTTGACTCTGGCAATGACATGAGTATTCATAGCTACTTGTTAAACTGCATACATATATTAAATGCACATCACTAAGTATTTTATATTTCATAATAAATGCATAAAAAAGTTAAGTACTGGATTTGACATTCATGAAAGCAGTAGAGATTTTAACAGGGGTGGTTTCAGTGAAGTGGTAAAGGCAGTGAGACGGGGCTGGAGAACAACTGAACGATACAATAAGTGGTACTATTAGTACTGCAGCTGGATAAAGAAGGGCAAACATAGGGCTACTGAGGCTAGGAGTTTAGTTGGGGTAAGGATGATTCAGAACATTTACAGGCATTGAAAAAAGAGATGTTCCTTATGTGACATATAAGTGAAATAACTTCACTTTGTCAAGTGAAGTTCCCAGAGTTGGGGAATTTGAAATCTAGACTGTACGGTGTTTTTTTTTTTTTTTTTTAACATGAAGGATACCACTTTGTCTAAGATGGGACAGAAAGAAGGCAGGATTGGATTTGATTGAGAAAAACTTCAGGAAAGTTCCTGAAGTTCTTGAAGGTGAGAAGGTGGAGTTCAATATTAATAGCCTGTTTCTTTATAGAGTAGAAGGTAAGGTCATCTGTGGAGGATGAGGAGAGAATTCAAGAAGTATAGTGAAGGTTTGGAATGTGCAGAAATGTAAAAGAATTGCCACAAATGTTGAGAGCTTAGGTTGTAAGGCATAACTTTGTAATAACACTTTTCTTCAGTGTGATATGGCTTTTTCTCTCCACAGTATGAGTGTAAGAACTGACAAAATGAATGACTGGATGGATTTAGGATTAGGGATGGGATGGAGGACAAAAGGTAAAGGAATTAAAGTTTTATTTTTATGTATGTATACATGTATGTATTTATTTATTAATAATCTCTATACCCAACACGGGGCTCGAACTCACTACCCCTAGATAAAGACTTGGATGTCCTATTGACTAAGCCAGCCAGGTATCCCTTAGCTTTAATTTTTATTTCTGATATTATTAGACCATTAAAATACTTGGCTTAATTTAACTGATTTATCAATGTCAACTTATGAAATATACTTTATGTAATTTACTGTCTATAACTTTACTACATTAAAAATTATGCTAAATCAAAGAAACACTTTGGAATAAAATTATATTTGCTACACTCATTTGTATAATTTGGTATTTATCTCATTCTCAGACTAAATTATTTAGAATATTATGCTACATTTCCATTTAAGTAGATAAAGGAACTGTTTTACCCAATATGACAAAGAAACTAACCAAAATCAAACTTAAAAATGCACTTTTATATGCAAAGATAGAGAAGGGAAAACCACTGAAAAATAATTTTTGGGAGAAAAGACTAATGAAACAACTAAAAAGTAAAGCATAAGCTTTAGTTGTTATTATATTACTAAATATTTATATTTGTTATCTGTATAGTTTTCTGACATTGTAGTCTATTGCACTAACACTGCTACCTTTCTAGTAAATTACTATAAAATTAGTAATTAGTTCTTATAATGGCTTAAATCTAAGAACTTAAAGTAATTAAATGAGAAAATATTTTTAGATTACTATAACCATAGGCAGAAAAATAACACACCTGTTGATTTAAACTTGGTAACATAAAAAATAAAGCAGAATAGAGGGATAAAGACACTGCACTTATTTTTTTTTATAAAGAGACACCTTATTTTTTAGAGATACATCTGAAATATTTATGAATAAAATGATATAACATCTGCCATTTGATTCAAAGCAATCCCAGGAGGGAAGGTGAAAAACAGAGGAGTATTAGCATTAGGGAGTGGATGAGACCCGACAGGCTCCAAGCTGATACCTGTGTGAAGCTGGGTGATGGGTACATGAGGGTTCATTATACCATTCTCTTTACTTCTATATAAGTTTGAATTTTTCTATAATAAAAATTAAATGGTATAGAGTCATCTCTTAAGTAACCCAATTCTTGGGAGGATGCACTTGTACAGAAATTATAGTACATACATATTATATTATATATATATAAATTATAGTACATACATATAGTACATATAACCACCAAAAGTAAAACAATCAATATGAAACTGTTCTAATCACAATTTCTCTCAGAAGAGTTTTAAAACTTAGGTAACTTTATAGAGATAACTAATGCTCAGTTTACATAAAATTCCCATCCCTGGCTCCAAAATAAATTCTTTACAATTACATTTCCTGGTCATGTAAATCTCCCTAATAACTGGCAGAAAGAGCTCTGTAAACTCAGCAAAGCTCTTTGGAACTTTCTAGAATATAAGACTACATGATTAGAAAAGAGAGTATGGTTATTGCATATGTAAGAATAATCACTGTATTTGGAAAAAAAATGTTTAATACACGGGGAATAAAAAACTTCCTTAGTCCTGCAAAGTGGGATTCTGATATCCTGAGTACATTTCATATAAAAGAGGTCCTTATTAACTTGTCCAGACTTTTGAATGATAGAAAGTTAATGAAAATGTCAAGTAAAAGTTAACAATCTAATAATAATAATAATAATATTTAGAAATATTTTAGCTTACCATAAACAACTGGATACACTGTCCCTCGTATACCTGATGCTGGACAATGCATATTTTTTCCATTCAAATATACATTTAATTCAACATGGTCATATGTAATACCCTAGGAAGAAAATAAAATATTAAAAAGTAAAAATATAAATGTTCCATAAAAAGCTTAAATAGAAAGCACCCACTGGGACGCATGGAAAAAACTTCATAATTATAATTGTGTCACAAAAGCTTTCATTAAGGGTTTACAATCTGGTGGAGTTCTGCTTGAACTGATATTAAAAAAAAAATTACTGGTGATTATGTGGGGGAAAGTCAGGTAAAGTTCTGAGAGTTCACATCAGAGGTAAAACAAATGAGAACAGTCTGATGCCTAGCATTACATTCAGATAATATGAATTTTATCTTGTGAGCATTAAGATAATGTAAGTACTGCCTGTCATGTACAGAGAGACCATTATTTTTTTTTTTTAAGATTTTATTTATTTATTTGACAGACAGAGATTACACAAGTAGGCAGAGAGTCAGGCAGAGAGGGGAGGGGAGAAGCAGGCTCCCCGCTAAGCAGAGAGCCCGATGCGGGACTCAATCCCAGGACTCTGGGATCATGACCTGAGCCGAAGGCAGCGGCTTAACCCATTGAGCCACCCAGGCGCCCCCATTATTTTTTTTAATACTTATTTGCGAGAGAGAAAGCAAGTGCATTGGGGGGAGGGGAAGAGGGAGGGAGAGAGAGAGACGCAGACTCCCCACTGAACGTAGAGCTCAGTGCAGGGCTTGAGGTGTGGCTCGATCTCACAACCCCGATATCATGACCTTAGCAGAAACCAAGAGTCAGATGCTTAACTGACTGAACCACCTGGGCATCCCGAGAGAGACCTTTAAAAATCATACAGAAATCACTGCTCTCTACAGAACTTGATCTTAAGAGGAAAAACAATGAGGTTTTCAGCATTGGGGCTTACTACCTATCACTGTTCTCAAGTTGTGAAGAAGTGTCTTTATAGAACTTATTTCTGAAAAGAAATACATTTTCATCTCTTTACCTTGCTTTCAAATTCATCAAATGTATTACCAAGGTAAAGCTAGTGTTTACAATGGAATATAATTGTTAGCTAGAATCAAGTTGAAAAACAGAAAATAGCTCAAAAGAGTAAAAAAAAAAAAGGTAGAATAAAAATAGATCAGTCTGTATATTTCAATGTTATTAAAGGTGCAAAAGTCAAAACTAATAATAAAGTTATTATTATTAAAATGCTGGAAAATACTTTGAAAGCCTATATTATGTACCAAGCACTATTCTAAGTACTTCATATTTAGTCCTCACAACAAGATGGGTATTATTATTATTACTATTATCTCCATTTTTCAGCTGAAGTAGGTAAAGCACAAAAAGATTAAATAATTTATGTAAGGTTACGGAACTAGGAAGTGGCAGAGCTGGGATTTAAACCCATACAGTATGGCTTCAGAATACTACTCTATTTGCCATGCCATACTACCTCTCTTTAATTATATAATAGTTACTAACTACTGGCAAAAAGTCTTAATTTGAAGAATTAAGTATAGACAGTAGAGATCTTTCAAGCAAAATTATCACAAACCAAGAAGACCACTCCAAGGATTTCTGACTGGTTATATATTGTGTCAACTTTAAAAACTTTTTAGAGGTAGATTAGGACATCTGGGTGGCTCAATTGGTTAAACATCTAATTTTGGCTCAGGTCATGATCCCAGGGTCCTGGTATTGAGTCCTGCATCAGGTTCCCTGCTCAGCAAGGAGCCTGCTTCTCCCTCTGTCTGCCACCCCTCCTGCTTGTACTCCGGTGCTTTCTCCCTCTCTGGTAAATAAATAAAATCTTTGGAAAAAAAAAAGAAAAAGAAAATTTTTAGAGGTAGAAAAAGATCTTACAAATGATCTACTCTTAACTCCTTCACTTTCTCCTTAAAATAACAAAGGCCCAGAAGAGTCAGTGTGTTAAGTGCTATAAAAGATTCTCCTGGGGCGCCTGGGTGGCTCAGGCAGTTAAGCCTCTTGCCTTCAGCTCAGGTCATGGTCTCATGGGTCCTGGGATCAAGCTCTGCACTCTTCAGGGAGTCTGGTTCTCTATCTAAAACAAATAAATAAATCTTTTTAAAAAAATCTCCTCAAATCTCAGTAAAGCCAGTGTTAAAGAATACTTTTTTAATAGTTAAGGAATATTGAGAGAGACATTGTTTCATTTCAGTTTATGTATCTAAATATAATAAAGCTAACTGATGGCTGGGATTAGTTTTTGTAATAAGAGATCTTTTCTCATTTAAAAAAACAAAAACAGGGGCACCTGGGTGGCTCAGTGGGTTAAGCCTCTGCCTTCGGCTCAGGTCATGATCTCAGGTTCCTGGGATCGAGCCCCGCATCGGGCTCTCTGCTCGGTGGGGAGCCTGCTTCCCCCTCTCTCTCTGCCTCTCTCTGCCTACTTGTGATCTCTGTCTGTCAAATAAATAAATAAAATCTTAAAAAAAAAAAAATCGCACAAAAACAACGTGTCCTCTCTCTATAGAACACCTTACAGGGTGTCTAGAGTGCAGAGATGAGGTTTGTTACCCAGTCACCCTTCACCACCTAGTGGCAGCATAACCTACTGCAAGCAAGCAGGTATTAAAAGCCCAACCTGCAGCACCATGGCAAAATCCCACACTAAAGAAAGAAGTGAGAAAGGGTGTAAGAACCCCCAATTCCTATTAGCAAAGTTTAGTTCAAGTATTTCTAACTTAATCTGTCCTTTTATATGACCCAAAAACGGTTTCATTCTGCCATAATGATACCAAAAAATCTGACACATCCAAGGCATTTATCAATGATTGTTTCCATCTTCAGTACAGTAATCTGTAATTAAGCTGCCTGTATTATACTCCAGGATCCCTCCATAAAAGAAATTACTTAACTTCTCCTAATCTATGAAATGGTAATAATAATACTATCTATTTTAATAGAGTCATTACAGGGTTTAAACCAACTAATCCCTGCCAGGCATTTTTTTTTTTTAAGATTTTATTTATTTATTTGACAGAGAGAGAGAGATCACAAGTAGGCAGAGAGTCAGGCAGAGAGAGGGGGTGGGGGGGAAGGCTCCCCACTGAGCAGAGAGCCCAATACGGGGCTTGATCCCAGGACCCTGAGATCATGACCTGAGCCGAAGGCAGACACTTAACGACTGAGCCACCCAGGCGCCCCCCTGCCAGGCATTTAAAACAGTGCTTGGCCCATAATAAATGTGAGAGAAGTGTTTGCTATGATGATGATGATGATGACGATGTAGAATATTAATAAAACTTCTCTGAAATTAAACTGAAAAATGCAATTTTAGACTATAATTTCCACTTCTCAAAACTATGTATAAAAGGAAAAAATAAGCATAAGCCACGTATGCCTTCCTAGTGCTACAGTAGGCCCTGTGGGTACTATAGGATTACTGCATGAATATAATCATTTGGTCAGATGTTGAAAGCTTATTTTTCTTGATTTCTCCTCAGGGAATGGTATATGACTGAAATTCCGCACATATGAGAATGTTTTTCCTGTCTTAAATCCATTCTACTTTTCCTATGCCACTGTCAGCAATTTGGTGAAATCTATTCTCAAGTGTTTGAACTAGGAATATAAAGGTAATAAGGTAGGGTAATCTTTTATTTTTCTTGACTCTGGATATATTTCACCCTTTTAAAAGTCCCCCTTTTATCAGAATGGATATGAAAACTCAAAGTTTAATTTAATAAAGCTGATCATTCTTAAATCTGTCAATTTGTGGTATCAGTTATCCCAATAAATGAGAAAGGAAGACAAGAATAACACACAGTGGAAGTTCAACAACAAAGAAAAACATTTGTTACTGATTATCCTTGCTTATGTCTGAATTTTATCTTCGTGTAAACAGGCCGATAGCATCAACTTGACTTCAAGACTCTCTTTCAAGAAATATCCATTTGAATAACGGTGTTCCGTATTATGGACATCTGGCAATAATCTACAAATACAAAGCCAACTATTCAAAAAGAACAGGGAAAGGCAAATTTTAAAAATGGTTTATACCTTTTGTCTCCTAAAACAACTTCTTTTTTCTTTTCCCCTAAAACTCAACAATTTACCTATTTAAAAACTAGGGGAGCATGGGTGGCTCAGTCGGTTAAGTGTCTGACTCTTGGTTTTGGCTCAGGTCATGACTTCAGTGTTGTGACATCGAGCCCCATGTTGAACTCCATGCTGAGTGTGGAACCTGCTTAAGATTCTCTCTCTCCCCCTCTCTAAACAAAACAAAACAAAACAAAACTAAACTAAACTAAACATTCTTCATATTTTTTAAATTGCAGAAAAGAAAAGAAAGATCAGGGGCATCTGGATGCCTCGGCTGGTTATGCATCCAACTCTTGATTTTTTGCTCAAGTTATGATCTCAGGGTCATGGACTGAACCCGCCAGCCGACACTGTGCTCAGCAGGGAGTCTGCTTGAGGGTGTCTCTTTCCCTCTCCCCCTCCCTCTAAATAGATAAATTAACCACCACTCTCTCCCGAAAATAAATAAACCTTTAAGAAAAATTAAAGATCAGATCACAGTTAAAAATCTTAATTCCCACAACTCTCTTCCTTTTCACCAAAATACTGTATTTTTCTTCAATAACCTGGATTTACCCTGTGTCTTCTTATTATTAGAAACCTTCCCTCATCATGTAGATTCCTTTCCAACTTGGTACCACAGCCAGAAACACAAAGTTCTATGTATAAGGGCATCTATCTTTGCTGAAGGAGATCCTAGGACTCTGTTTTCAATCAATAGCTAATAGCCTGAATCCAGTGTATAAGGTTCTTGGATAATGCCACTTAAGAAGTAACTGGGATGAGCGCCTGGGTGGCTCAGTGGGTTAAAGCCTCTGCCTTCGGCTCAGGTCATGATCTCAGGGTCCTGGGATCAAGTCCCACATTGGGCTCTCTGCTCAGCAGGGAGCCTGCTTCTCCCTCTATCTCTGCCTGCCTCTATGCCTACTTGTGATCTTTGTCAGTCAAATAAATAAATAAATAAATCTTTAAAAAAAAAAAAAAAGAAGTAACTGGGAGAGCAGAAGGGAATCTTTGGATTACATTTTCAAGAGGGTAGTTTGGCAAAGACTTAAATATATTAGGGAATAAAAATAGAGCTATCTTAATATATATAACTCTTTCTATCCCGCTTTCCAAAAAACTTCTCTCTCCAATCAAACCTTAGAATTCTGAGTTCTTTGAAGAGTTCTGAAAGTGAAGAAGTTTAATAAGTTTAAGTTTAGTGAGGATCATCACTCCTAATAAAATGCTGTAATTCTTTAATAGAAGTTCATAACAAATTAAATACAGGCATACCTTGTTTTATTGCACTAAACAGATAGTGTGTTTTTTATAAACTGAAGGTCCGTGGCAACCATGTGTTGAGCAAGTCTACTGGTGCCATTTTCCAACAGTGTTTGCTCACGTCAAGTCTCTGGGTCACCTTTTGGTAGTTCTTGCAATATTTCAAAGTTCTTCATTATTTTGTTAAGGTGACCTGTGTTCAGTGATCTTTCATGTTACTAGTGCAATTAGTTTGGTGTGCCACAAACCATGCCCATATAAGATCATTCAATAAATGTGTGGGTTTTAATTGCTCCACTGACTAGGTGTTCCTGTCTCTTCCTGTCTCCTCTGGCCCTTTTATTCCCTTAAGACACAATATTGTAATTGGGCCAATTAATAACCCTACAATGGATAATCCAATCAAGAAATGGGCAGAGGACATAAACAGACATTTCTGCAAAGACATCCAGATGGCCAACAGACACATGAAAAAGTGCTCCACATCACTGGGCATCAGGGAAATACAAATCAAAACCACAATGAGATACCACCTCACACCAGTCAGAATGGCTAAAATGAACAAGTCAGGAAATGACAGATGCTGGTGAGGATGTGGAGAAAGGGGAACCCTCCTACACTGTTGGTGGGAATACAAGCTGGTACAACCACTCTGGAAAACAGCATGGAGGTTCCTCAAAAAATTGAAAATAGAGCTACGTTATGACCCAGCAATTGCACTACTGGGTATTTACCCTAAAGATACAAACATAGTGATCCAAAGGGGCACGTGTACCCGAATGTTTATAGCAGCAATGTCCACAATAGCCAAGTTATGGAAAGAACCTAGATGTCCATCAACAGATGAATGGATAAAGAAGATGTGATATATATACACAATGGAGTACTATGCAGCCATCAAAAGAAATGAAATCTTACCATTTGCGACAACACGGATGGAACTAGGGCATATCATGCTTAGTGAAATAAGTCAATTGGAGAAAGACAACTATCACATGATCTCCCTGATATGAGGAAGTGGAGATGCAACGGGGGTGGGGGTTAAGGTGGTAGGAAAAGAAAAAATGAAACAAGATGGGATCGGGAGGGAGACAAACCAAAAGAGACTCTTAATGTCATAAAACAAACTGAGGGGGTTGGGGGGGAGAGGAGTTGGGAGAGGGTGGTGGGGTTACATTATATGTTTAAATAAAAAAGCTTAAAGAAAAAAAATAAAATATACTTATGAAAAAGAAAAATAACCCTACAATGGCCTCTAAGTGTTCAAGTGAAAGGAAATCACATGTCTCTCCTTTTAAATCAAAAGTCCAAAATGATTAAGCTCAGTGAGGAAGGCATGTAGAAAGCCAAGACAGGCCAAAAGCTAGGCCTCTTGCACCAGACAATTAACTAAGTTTGAATACAAAGGAAAACTTCTTGAAGAAAATTAAAAGTGTTACTCCAGTGAATATACAAATAAGAAAGCAAAACAGACTTACTGCTGATACAAAGAAATTTTGATGGTCTGCTTAGAAGATCAAATCAGCCATAATATTCCCTTAACCCAAAGCCTAATCCAGAGCAAGGCCCTAACTCTCTTCAGTTTCTATGAAGGCTAAGAGAGGTGAGGAAGCTGCAGAAAAAAAAAAACAACTGGGAGCTAGCAGAAGCTGGTTCATGAGGTTTAAGGAAAGAGGCCATTCCAATAACACAAAAGTGCAAGGTGAAGCAGCAAGTTATCCAGATCTAGTCAAATGAAGGTGGCTAAGCTGAAAAACAGATTTTCAGTGTGGACAAAAACAGCCTTATCCTGGAAAAAGATGCCATCTAGGATTTTCAGAGCTAGACTGTAGAAGTCAATGCCTGGCTTCAAAGCTTCAAAGGACAGGCTGACTCTCCTATTAGGGGCTATGTAGCTGGTGATTTTAAGTTGAAGCCAATGCTCATTGACCATTCCAAAAATCCTAGGGCCCTTAAGAATGATGTTAAATCTATTTTGTGTGCTCTATAAATGGAACAAGAAAGCCTGGACAATAGCACATCTGTTACAACATGGTTTACTGAATATTTTAAGCCCACAGTTGAGACCTAATGCTCCAGAAAAAGGACTCTTCAAAATATCACTGTTCACTGACAATGCATCTATCTGTTCACCCAAAAGCTCTGATAGAGATACACAACGAGATTAATGCTGTTTTCATGCCTGCTAACACAGCATCCATTCTGTAGCCCAGGGATCAGGAATAATTTCAACTTTCAAGTCTTAATTACTTAAGAAATACATTTCATAAGGCTCTAGCAGCTATATACAGTGCTTCTTCTGAAGGATCTCAGCAAAGTAAACTAAAAATCTTCTGAAAAGGATTTACCATTCTAGATGCCCTTAAGAACATTCATGATTCAGGGCGCCTGGGTGGCTCAGTCAGTTAAACATCCAACTCTTGGTCTCAGCTCAGGTCTTAATTTGCAGGGTTGTGAGTTCAAGCTCCATGTTGGGTTCCATGCTGGGCATGGACCCTACTTAAGAAAAAAAAGGAATATTCATGATTCATGGGAAGAATTCAAAATTTCAACATTAGCAGGAGTCTCAAAGAAGTTGATTCAACCCTCACGAATGACTTTGAGGATTTCAAGACCTCAGTAGAAGCAATGAACTGCAGAGGTGATGGAAACAGCAAGAGAACTAGAATTAGAAATGGAGCCTGAAGATGTGACTGAATTGCTGCAATCTCATGATAAAACTTTAGTGGATGAAGAGTTGCTTCTTGTGGATGAGCAAAGAAAGTGGTTGTTTTTTTTTTAAAGATTTTATTTATTAGTAATTTGACAGAAAGAGATCACAAGTAGGCAGAGAAGCAAGCAGAGAGAGAGGGGGAATCAGGCTCCCCCCCAAGCAGAGAGCCCGATGTGGGGCTCGATCCCAGGACCCTGGGATCATGACCCGAGCTGAAGGCAGAGGCTTTAACCCACTGAGCCACCCACGTGCCCCAAGAAAGTGGTTTCTTGAGATGGAATCTACTCCTGGTGAAGATGCTGTGAAGACTGTTGAAATGACAGCAAAGGATTTAAAATATTATATAAACTTAGTTGATGAGGGAGCAGCAGGGTTTGACAGAATTGACTCTAATTTTGGAAGAAGTTCTACTTTGGGCAAAATGCTATCAAAGAGCATCATATGCCATACAGAAATTATTAATGAAAAGAAGGGTCAATCTTTGCAGCAAAATGCACTGTTGTCTTCTTTTAAGAAATTGTGAGGGCCACCCTCACCTTCAGCAACCATCATTCTGCTCAGTCAGGAGCCATCAACATTGAGGCAAGACCCTCCATCAGCAAAAAGAATATGACGCACTAAAGGTTCAGATGATGGTTAGCATTTTTTAGCAATAGAATATTTTTAAATTAAGGTACATCCATTTTTAAAAACATAATACTATGTACACTTAAAAGACTACAGTGCAGTGTAAACATATACATTCACTGGGAAACCAAAAACCTCATTTGACTTGCTTTACTGCAATATTTGCTTTATCGCAGTGGTCTGGAAACAAACAACAGTATGTCCAAAGTACACCTGCAATAAATGTCAAAATTTTCTCTAAGAGATCTCTAGCTGCAAAAATAACTAATATTTTCTAATATGAATGTCAGCAAAGTTTCAAAATTACGGGCCAAGATTTCTCTGATGTGAGAGAAGCAAGAAATGCTGATAAGCAGCCAACCTGTCAAAATTCTCCTGAATGGAAATACGGGCTTACGCCGATTTTCCCAGCAACAGCTCTAGAAAAGAGAGTAGTTTGGTAAGGTAACAGAATCTACACCAAGTGCTCTCTTTGGAATATGTACCACCTCATTAGATCCAATCCCAGTGCTTCAGAATTCAAACCACAAACTCCCAGGCAAAACTATATACACTAAAAGCAGTTCAACTTTAATAATTTACAGTGGAAAACAACTCCACAGTAAACTTACCACCACATCTCCCTCCTGTGGAAGACTGTTTGCTGGCAGCCTATTTTTCTCCTCGTTGTTGTGGTATAGGGCTCCATCATTCCTCATCACCAGACTATGCACATCTCGGCCAAGAGGAATCTGATTCAAGTTAACTTTCTGAGTTGCAACGCCAATACCCCATATTCCTAAAAAATAATAATTTAAATGCCCCCAAAATCTGAAGAATACAAATAGGAAAGAAGGAGTTGTTTTTAAGAGTATAAGTTGTTTTTAAAAGAAGTTGTATACTATCACTAAACTATTTTTTGTTAATTGTTTTAAAAGCGAATCTTTTAAAAGTAGTTTGCAAACTACCCTATGTTCTCTACAGATGCAGTACAACATAGGAAATAAGAGTGGGTTCTGAAGCTGTACAGCCTAGGTTAAACTCTGGCTTAACTAGGTGATCTGGGGCAAGGTATTTAACCTGTCTCTGCTTCCTCACCTGCTAATGTGGGGTTCTAACAGTACTTACTTCAAAGGGTTATTAAAAGGTATAGCAAGGTCACTAATACTTGAAACAGTGTAAGTATTCCCCCCAAAATTGGTTAAGCAGAGCATTTTTTAAAAAGATGTTAACTATTATCATTACTATTCTCTAAAAGACATTTTAAAAAAGCACATAATTAATTTAAATGGTCTACGGTTCTAATCAAGCACTACCTCAGAGAAGTGGGAAATTAGTCTTTAGTTTTTGCATCTATAATGTATAACAAATAACACAGACCTGGTCGATACCACAAAGAGCAGAAAATTATTGAAGTATAAAATTATTTTCTTAAGGAAAAGTGAATTGGGGGAAATCAGAGGGAGACATGAACCATGAGAGATTGTGGACTCTGAGAAACAGAGTTTTGATGAGGAAGTGGGGGAGGGGTTAGGTGAGCCTGGTGGTGGGTACTAAGGAAGGCACGTATTGCATGGAGCACTGGGTGTGGTGCATAAACAATGAATCTTGGAACACTGAAAAAATAAAATTAAATAAAAAAAAAAAAGAAAAGAAAAAAATAATTTTCTTACCCGTGCCTTAAATCAGTAAGTTTAAAACCTTTTGTTCTAAGCTGATTTTAAGCAAGCAGCTCTCCTCTTTAACCCGCCAAACAGAATACCTAGAGCTCTGGATTTTGTTTCAAACTGTTTCCTTCTCAGTTTTTATCAAAATCAGTTAGGAGAAAATCTATAAATGGAAGAAGGTTTGAAGATCATGTTGCCAATCAATTTTTCTGAATTAAGCAAAACTATCAGAAAGTTGCATTCTGGATTATCACTGTCTGGGCTTCCTAAATAATCTTACAACATAATTTATCCTCCAGAGTGGGACAATTTTAAGAGTGACAGAAGGGGATACTACTAATTTCATGGGACAACAGTTCTAGACAGGGTTATAGAGTCTCCTTACTCCTAAAGAACTGTGCATGCACTTTGGCATAACTGCCTCAAGCTCTCGCTGAGAGATCAATTTACAAATTCCAACAATATATTTATTTGAGAGACGTCACTGAGGATGCCATCCTTTACAGAAAACCCACATAGAAATTGGTCCTGGATTTAAGGCTCAAGAAAATATTTACTTCTCTTGAGAAAAGGTAGGTTTTACTTGAGATGATTTTAGTTACCAGAGACATTTTGCAGCTAACTTATGAAAGAATGAAATGGAAGACAGTTTCATATTTATTCCATATACTTAAGAAAATCAGTATTTTAAATTAATTTAGAAAAGTCCCAGAAGGATGTTTTATATCATTCAAGCTTGTCAACTAAGAGTATGATTTACTTCCCTTTACTTTTCCTATTCTACACCTATACTTACATTATTCATGCTCTATTTCACTAGAAGTTTTTTTTATAACAAAGCTTTATATTTCCCCACATTCAATGCTGCTAGAAGTTAACTAACTGCTATTCTAATACTCAAGCAGAACTGTTGGAGGATTCAAAAAAACTCCAGGGATGCCTGGGTGGCTTAGTTGGTTAAGCGGCTGCCTTCGGCTCAGGTCATGATCCCAGCGTCCTGGGACCGAGTCCCACATTGGGCTCCTTGCTCGGCAGGGAGCCTGCTTCTCCCTCTGCCTCTGCCTGCCACTCTTTCTGCCTGTGCTCGCTCGCTCTCTCTCTAACAAATAAATAAATAAATAAATAATCTTTAAAAAAAAACAAAACTCCATAAATTTTTTTAATGAGAAATATAGACATCGGAATTCGAAATGTGCTAATTGCTTCAGAAGACAACGAATTTGGGTATTTTAACAAGAGTTATGAGAAAACATTCAAGATAAGATTGGTTTTATTCTAAGAAAATAGCAAGAATCTACACCTTTAATGCTTGGCCAAATGAAATGGAGCATCTAACAGCCCTTCATAATGCTAGTGTCTTATACTGATCGTGTAAAATGCACTCATAAGTATAACCAATGCGAAGAAGGAAAGGCAGTTCTTGTAACCTCATTTTATAGATAGCAAAACTGAACCTAAAATAACTGAATAACTAAATTAACTACTTTAGCCAGGATCACACATGGGGTAAAAAGTTCTTCCAAATAAGTTTGGTGCTTTTTTATTGCCTCGTTAATGTTTTTCACACACCAAACATTGCTTTTATTTTTTTAAAGATTTTATTTATTTATTTGACAGATCACAAGTAGGCAGAGAGAGAGGAGGAAGCAGGCTCCCCGCTGAGCAGAGAGCAGATGCGGGTCTTGATCCCAGGACCCTGAGGCCATGACCTGAGCTAATAGCAGAGGCTTTAACCCACTGAGCCACCCAGGTGCACCCCAAAATTGCTTTTAATATTTAGTTAGTACTTTTAATAGTAAAGGACCATTATACCAACCTGTGGACTGGATTTTGAATTCAAAGTAGCTTTTGTTTTGATGTAAAGGGGCACTGGCTAAACAGCCTCCTGTTCCACATATTCTTCTTCCATTTTTTACTATGACAACATCTGTTCCTAAACAAAAAAATGCAGAGACCGTGTAAAGTTTTTTATTTTCTTATCCAACAATCAAGGTCAATTTGTTTCACTTCTAACTCTTAGTCAAAAAAATAGCGATGCTATATTTACTTTGAAATACAGAAATGCTGACAAAAACAATTTTTAGTTCACTATTTTTTCCCCTGAGAATGTTTACATTTAATATTCATTTGTGGCTAGAAATCTTGTTTATAAACGCAATTTAGTAGTAATTCTTTAGGAGGAGCACCACAGGCGCTTCCCTCGCCTGGGGACAGCTGACGAATCTCGGGAGGCGGCTGCTCCGAGATTCCGGTGAAAATGGGTGGGTAGGTCCACACAACCAGCTCCCGATGACAGGAGCAGACAGGGCTGCGTAGCCTTGAACACAGAACAGGGCCGACGTGCAACCGGCCGGCGTCTGGAAGAGATCCGCGAGACGAAACGGGGTCGAGGGCAGCACCTCAGAGCGAGAAGCGGGGGGCGGCGCCCGGCAGGGGCAGGACCGCGTGTGGTTCCTCAGACCTCTCACTGCCCGCCACCCGCCGCGCCACACCCGGCGGGGGCCGTTGGGTCTGGGGGAAGGGAGGGCCCTTACCCATGTGCTGCGTGTCCAGCTGCACGGCCGGCATCTCCTTCAGAGGGATGTGTCCCGTCCCGCCGTCCCTGCAGCACCGCAGGCAGCAAAACACCGAGGCGGCCATGGCGGTAAGACCACCGACTCCGACGCCGCTTGCCGCCCGCCGCCTCTAGACCGCGGCGACTCCGCCTCCACGCCTCCGCTCCGCCTCCCGCCCCCGCCCGAGCGCCAGAGTCCGTGTGGAGCGCGCAGACCGATACAGCGACGCCCTACGCCGGGAGGGCGCAATGCAGGCAGAGGCGTAGCGGACCCCGGACGGAAGATGGAGAGGCTGCGCGCGCGGGGAGGGGCGGGCCCAGAGAACCGGGCTAGAGGCGGAGCGGGGCGGAGGGCGTGACGTGCGGGCGGGTCGAGGACCTCGTTTTCTGGTGCGCGGGTCCTTTCTCCGGTGCCGAGTGTTCACGTCCGAGTTCTTACCTTGAGCAGTTCGCAGGGAGTCGGCGCTCTTCGGACACTGAGTAGTCATAGAATGCTGAGTTTTAAAAACTGCTCCCCCCAACCTTGACATTACCTTTAGGGATGAATTGACAGAAGCAAGTCAGGCTGGGGGAGCGAGAGCTGGTAAAGGACCCTGAGGTTTTCCACAACCCCCACCACCGCGCGCCCAGGGCTGAGAACTTTGCCTCCACCAAAAGCCTCCGCCCGTTACCGTGGCTGGTTTCTGAAGAATTTACTCAAATTCTAAATAGACGCACAGGCCCCGAGAGTAATGGCTGTTAGTGATTTCACCATGAATGTGCACCTGAGGTTCTAAGTCGGTCCTGGTGCATCTTAGGTGCAGAGATGCGCATTCCGTGGCCCTCGAGACCGCGCGGTTGAGGAAGCGCAGGAGGCCATGCAGGGAGGATACCAGTGGGGCGGGGCAGGAGGGCGATGCTCGACCCGCCTCTGCCAAGCTCACCCTCCGGGTGGACTGGGGGTTTCGAGGAGGGTGAAGGGAACTCCGGAGGCAACGAGGAGGTCGTCCGGCCTCCCGAGGGAAGCCCTTATTTCCTACCGCCTGCTCCTCTTTGCTTCCAAGTAGGAGGCCCACAGTGTGGTCACCTGTCATCTCCTTGCCTACTTAGATCATCTGTCCCGGGTCTATTTTTATTTAATACAGCCTGGGGCCCGGAGATGGTCTTCGGTGACCTCTAGAATTAGGCTGGCTCAAACCTTTATTCCCAAATAAGGCTTTGCCCGGGTTCAGGTCCTGGGAAACCGGCGCAAGACACCCTCTTTATGTGTAATGGGTTTCTACACATAACATTCTGGTGACCTCAGTGTAAATCTCCTTAATGGAGGATTCCCCCCCCCCCCCAGAATAAGAGAATTTTTTCAGGATCCTGGATCTTTGCTGTCTATACAAATGGTGTTTTCATTACAATAGGGAAAACCTCCAAGTTCTGTACTTTATTTAGTTACCACAGAATTAATAACTAAGGTGATTTTTGAAGTGACTGAGGGTAGACTCTCTCACTGCCTATAAAATACTTTCTTGGTGATCATTTTACACATGACAATTTTATTTTACTGAAAACCTCGACGTTTATTCTGAGAGTTCAGTTAGTGTTCTGTTCTCTTTCCACTGGGAGGGAAGGGGAAATTGAATAGAAGGTGGAGAGACAAAATTTCCTGTCATTCCATGAGGTGGGCACTCTTTGACATATGTTTCTAATTGAATTCTTCAAAGTTTTAGGGTGGATATTGTCCCCATTTTATAGATGAAGAAATAGAGGTAGAGGGATTACATAACTGGTGTAGCCTCAGATGCTAGGAAATAAACAAGGTAGGACGTCTAAGCCTGTGTAATGTGTGCTCCACCAGATCATGCTGCCTCTCAAATTCCAGAGATTAACTCTTGTGAGAAATGCTGAAATTCTTTTAAAAGTTCTCTCAATTCAAAATGCAGATTTGTACTTTATTTCTGTATGTTTCATTAATCTCCATATTGGCTATCAGCTGCATTAACTCATGTACAGACAGTAATATAAAATAGCAGTTGTTAAAAGGTAAAATATTTATCCAGAAATATTATTAAAAGCAGTACTTGTATTTAATATATAATAAACAATTAGGCCATTCAAGTCACTCACATCTTCAGTGAAAAGCTGGACTATGAGATGGCGTGCTTTCGCCATTACTGTAGAAGCAGAACTGCCATAGTCTTTCCTGGCTAGAAGAATCTGTTGGGCTACAGCCCAGTGCACTTTGCCCCCAATGTAGCAACACCAGTGCACTCAGCAGTATCAAACAAGCAAAACCAGTTAGCTCCTAAAACAGACTTCCCTGCGTTGGCAGATGAATGCCATCCATGAGCTCACAGACCTTATCCTTCTTATATCTGGGATTTTATTAACCTTTCATTATTATTTTTTTAAAGGAATTATCCTTTCTTTTTGAAAAGCACAATGTTAAAGATATTTTGACAGTCTTTCACAGCTATCACTTTAAATAACAATCACAAATAAAGCCTTTCCCAATAGTTAATTAGAAGGTCGTTTATCTAAGTCAAAAGCAATAAGAGAGAATGACTACTTGGGGGGAAAAAAAAAGCCGGCTTCAGAGACATGCCAGGAACTTGAGATCTGATAGGACAATAATGTAAAGCATGTGTTTCCGAGTTGAGTTTAACATCATGCTCAAGATTTTCTTTAATGGTTTTTATGCCAACCAGATATCTCCTGTTAGTGAACTTTACACTCTGTACTGGGTCACATGAAATGGTTTCTTTTTAAAAAATTCATTAATCAATTATTAAGCCAAACTTTTTTCTTGGGGTAATCCAGACCACATTTGTGATCTTTCAAAAAATCAGAAACATTAAAAAAAAACCCTCATACTTCTAAAAAACTAAAAATATTCCTAGGGCCTTGATCTATTCATTATAATTTTGAGTTATAGTAACTGACATTTATGTGCTGCTTACCATTGCCAGGCAAAAATAAGTGCTTTTTATAAACTAATTTAATCCTTGTATCAACCCCATGAGGTAAAAGTATCTTCTACTGTACACTGGAGGAAGCTGAGACAAAGAAAAGATAAGAAAGGTGCCCAAGGGGCACCTCGGTAGCTCAGTTGGTTAAGCAGCCAACTCTTGATTTCCACTCAGGTAATGATCTTAGGGTCTTGGGATTAAGCCCAGCATTGGGTTCCACGCTCAATGCGGCGTCTGCTTGAGAATCTCTCACTCCCCCTCCCCCTGCTTCTACCTCTGCTCCTGCCCTCTTGAACATGTGTTCTCTTTTTAAATTAAAACAAAACAAAACAAAACTTAAAGAGAAAGGAAGGAAGGAAGGAAGGTGCCCAAAGTCACACAATCAAGTGACAAAACTGCATTCAGGGGATGCCTGGGTGGCTCAGTTGGTTAAGCAGCTGCCTTCGGCTCAGGTCATGATCCCAGGGTCCTGGGATTGAGTCCCACATCGGACTCCTTGCTCAGTGGGGAGCCTGCTTCTCCCTCTGCCTCTGCTTGCCTCTCTGCCTGTGCTAGCTCCCGCTCTCTCTCTGACAAATAAATAAATAAAATCTTTAAAAAAAAAAACAAAACTGCATTCAAACCTAGGCTCTAGGGTGTTTGTTTGCTTCTTAAGATTTATTTATTTATTTTAGGAAGAGAGAGAGAGAGAGAGAGAGAGAGAGAGAGAGAAGGTAAACGCTCAGGGCAGGGAGGGGCAAAGGGAGAGGGGAGAGAATCCCAAGCAGATTCCACACTGACTGTGGAGCCCAGAGGCAGGGCTTAATCCCAGGACCCTGAAATCACTACCTGAGCCAAAAGGAAGAGTTGGAAGCTTAACCCACTCCACCACCCAGGTGCCCCTCCAGGGTCTTTGTTCTTAACCCCTATGCAAACTGCCTCCCTAGAGTACTACATTTAAGAATAAATTCCTAGTTTTTGTTTACAATCTCTTCCCTTATCTCAGAAGCTGACATTTAAATTCAGCTGGCATTAATTGCACTCCTTTAATCTGGATTTACTGAATTCTAAAGTAATTTACCTATATTCAACAACAAAAGGTAACATTGAGAACCTTCTTCTGGGACAGCTTCCCTTTGTTAGCAACACATTCCTGTGTTTTGTAAGGGTGTCATTCATAGATAGGATGTCTCTAAATGATCTAAAGAGAAGCATAATTAGTACTTTCAATTGCTAAATCAGGTAAGCCAAGTTGGAGACTGGGAAAAGATAGAGATCTGTAGTAGAAGGCAAGAGAAGATGGGGTAAAGGAATTTGATAAAGGTACAGAAAAATAATAATAGAGGATAAAGCAGAACAATTTTTAGTATTGAAGAGGAAGAAAAAGAAGACAGTAGCAAGTGCTCTATAAATAAGAACTTAGGGAATAAAAAAGGTGATTTGCCAAGAACTTTCAACCTGGAAGGAGGGTGCCTTCATCTGCTTCTCTTCTGGAGAAGGTAAAGCAGACTATTATAAACTGAGGGGAATTTTGTGATTTCTCCCCAACCTTAGCTTCTCTTATTCAAAGTGCGGGTATCCTAATGTACTTATACATACCATACATACCTTTCCTTACCACTTTAGATCCTAGGTACAATTGCTGCAATAATTAGAAGAAAGATATATTGAAGATTAAAAAAGAAGAAGAAGGAAGGCAAAGGGCACTATTGAGGTAGGTTTTGCCTTCCCAGAAGTTAAGGAAAATGAGAATAAGTAGTTAGTTCTGGGATCTACACTCCTTGTCTAGTAGTACAGAGGGTACTTAAGCCAGTCACTTGTCTTCAAGGAGCTGATGGTGAGTGTTTTGTGCAAAGTTTCTATGGCCAAAGATCAGGCTACATACAGAACCTGATGTTATGGAAAGGAGGTTGCAAAAACACTTAGTTGGCTGGGTCAAATACTTTAGTAAATGTTTCTCAAAGCATTTCACACATTCAAGTGATTCTGTCTTACGCCTGCAGTAGGGCTTGGGAACAAGAAGTCACCATCTCCAAATTATGAAACCAAAAGACACTGGACATTTGCAGGAGGATCAGACAGAGAAAAAAATTACTTCTTTTTTAAAAAAAATTTTTTTTATTTATTTATTTGAGAGAGAGAGAGAGAGAGCATGAGAGGGGAGAAGGTCAGAGGGAGAAGCAGACTCCCCATGGAGATGGGAGCCTGCTGTGGGACTTGATCCCGGGGCTCCAGGATCATGACCTGAGCTGAAGGCAGTTGCTTAACCAACTGAGCTACCCAGGCGCCCAAAAATTACTTTTTGTTATATGTAATAGCTGCAAAAAAATCAAAATTATCTCACTGAAATTTTGAGAAAGATCTGAAAATATTCTAGGAACAAGGAAGGGAAAATAATTATTAGTTAAGATTTACCTAACATTACTAATTTAAGATATATACAAGTTCACATAGTGTCTATGGCTTTATTTTTGCAAGTGCAGAAATATTTATAAAGTTTTTCATAAGGTTTTACCTACAGTTACAATCCCCCCCAAACCTATTTCCTCAGTAGTGGTTCTGCACATAAATGTTTGGTCCAAAAAAAAAAAAAAAAAAGTTTGGTCCAAATGCAGGCATTGTCAGAACCTTGATTTTTGTGATGAGAAGGAACTGTTATCTTTTCTTCCATTTAAACATGAGCGTCTATGAATGTAGATGTGGTTCTGGGTAGGCCTAATTTCAGTTTGGGCCATAACTGCTAGGCCATAAACTTTGCAGATCCTGGAAGTTGAGTCACAGGGAATGTGAGACTACTTAAAATTGCTGGTAAAAGTTTACAAAACTCTGGAATATTTGAAAACTGCTTTATAAAAAACTCACTGTGAAATAAATGATTTTGAAATACCAACCGTGAGAGTTAGCTCCAAGGTTATGTTATGGCCAAGAGACTTCAGTGTAGGAAAATGGAACTGCTAAGGATTGAGCGTATAAAAATACCATTTTTCCCTCTTATTTTGGCTGTTCCAAACTTTTATTTTATTTTTTTTAAGTAGGCACCACAGTGCAGAGCCCAACACAGGGCCTGAACTCACGTCCCGAGATCAAAACCTAAGCAGAGATCATGAGTTGGATGCTCAACCAACTGAGCCATCCACGTGCCTCGCTATTCCAAACCTTTAACCAAATCTTTAAAAATGATTACATATCTTTTCTTTTAAACTTCCTGCTTGTATGTATCATGTCTAATATCTAACTCAGATCTCAGTTCATGCCAAACACTTAAAATATTCTATAAAAAGAGATATAAAGCGTTGGAAAGGAAAGAAATTTTAAAAAGTTAGGAAGAGACTCAAATTTTCCCAAAATATCAGAAAAAAATAGTAAAATCCCACTTTATATGTTCTTAATTCATCAGCATGCTGTAAATGTAAGAACAGCAAATGAATAAAGCCCCTAAAATAAATACATGTATTATAATCACTTGATCTAAAAACCAGAAAGTAGTGTATGTAAACTGAGTTCTTAGAAACAGATATCAGATATCTACATTAACTGCACTAAAGCAGGTTGTTGTGTAAAGGAAATCTATATACAGAATTTTAAAAATAATAACAGCTTTATTGAGCTGTTATAAATATTTATATTTATAACACATATATTCATATGTGAATTATGACAATGCCAATCTTTTAAAGTATATAATTCAATGGTTTTTAGTATAGTATATTCATTGAGTTGTGCAACCATTATCATCACCTCAAAAAGAAGCCATATACCCCTTAGCAATCACTCCCCATTCTGCTGGCCCCAGCCCCGGCCCCTAGCAATCACTAATCTACTTTCTGAATCTAGGAGTTTGCCTATTCTGGACATTTCATATAAATGGAATTATGCAATATGTGGTCTTTTTATCTGGCTTCTTTCAGTTAGTGTGATGTTTTCCAAGTTCATCCATGTTGTAACACGTATTATTAGTACTTCATTCTGTTTTGTGGTCAAATAATATTCCACTGCAATACCTATACTGTATTTTGTTTATCCATGCATCAGTCAATGGACATTTGGGGTTTTTTCCATTTTTTGACTATTATGGATAATGTTGCTATGAAAATTTGTGTACAGGTTTTTTTAGTGAACATGTGTTTAAATTCCTTTGGTTATAAACCTAGGAATGGAATTACTGGGTTACCTTGTAACTCTTTGTTTAAAGGTTCGAATAACTGCCAAACTGTTTTGCAAAGTGCCTGCATCAATTTACAAACCCAGCAATGTACAAGTTCTCCATGTCTTCACCAATACTTGTTATTATCTGTCCTTTTTATTTTAGCTATCCTGTGAGGTATGAAATCAGATCTCAATATAGTTTTGATTTGCATTTCCTTAATGATCTGTGATGCTAAGCTTCTTTTCCTGTGATTTTTGGCAATTTGTGTATCTTCTTTGGACTAATCCTATTCAGATCCTTTGCCCATTTTTAAAGATTTTATTTATTTATTTGTTAGAGAGAGAGAGCGAGCGCAGGCAGACAGAGTGGCAGGCAGAGGCAGAGGGAGAAGCGGCTCCCCGCCGAGCAAGGAGCCCGATGTGGGACTCGATCCCAGGACGCTGGGATCATGACCTGAGCCGAAGGCAGCTGCTTAACCAACTGAGCCACCCAGGCGTCCCCTTTGCCCATTTTTAAATTGGGTTATTTATCTTTTTGTTCTTGAGTTATAAAAGTTCTTATATATTCTGGGTACAAGTCCTTTGCTAGATTATATAATTTGCAAATGATTTCTCCCATTCCATAGGTTGTCTTTTCACATTCTTTTTTGTTTTAAGATTTTATTTTTTTAAGGAATTTCTACACCCAATATGGGGTTCGAACCCACAACCCTAACATCAAGAGTTGCACATTTCACAGTCTTTTCACATTTTTGGTGGTGTCCTTTGAAGCACAATAATTGATTTTGACAATGCCCATTTATTTTTTTCTTTTGTCACTGTGCTTTTGGTGTTATATCTAAGAAACCACTGTCTAATCCAAGGTCAGAGACATTTACTCCCGTATTTTTTTCTATAGTTATATACTTTCAGCTCCTGCATTTAGGTATTCGATACATTCTAAGTTAATTTTTCTGTATGATGTGAAGTGGGTGTTCAACTCATTTTTTAATACAGACATCCAAATGTCCTCCACAAGTGTGAAGAGGGTCATTCTTTCCCCATGGAACTGTCTTGGCATCCTTATTGAAATTCACATAGGACTTTTTATAACTTAGATAACAAAGATTTTAACTGACTACAAAGAATAGTCATGTTGGTTTAATCTTAATTGATATGGGTAGTCAGAAAGCAGGTACCAAGATCTTTTAAATACCTGTGTACATGTTTTGAACATACTCGTAAAGATTACTGGGAGTTTTTGTATCAACTGTTCATTTTATGGTTACTTCTATAAAAGTGAGTAGCAAAACCACATTCCCTCATGGATGCTTTAGGCAGACCTCCAGTTTGTCAGTCTTTATCTTTCCCACCCCATCTCTCCTCATCAGTTCTCTGAGTGCAACATCCTGGTTTGGGTCTGTACTAGAAACTCTTCCTTTCACCATTGGTCCTCATCCTCATCAGACCTTATGCTTCCTTTTTATATGACTAATACTTCGTCCACTTTACTCTCCTGGAATGTAACTCATAGATATTACAATGTATCTACATAGATAATTTCAGAAAATCAATATAATGACTTGGTAATTAAATAAAGGGGCATGCATTCAGTTGTTTGTGCTTAACAATATCTTGGAGATCATATGCTTTGATACAATCAGAGAATAGTGCCTGGACTGAGAATAAAAATTAGTACAAAAGACTACAAAGAAGTTGTATGGTACTCTTCTCAGGATAGTCTTAGATTAAGAGTGAAAAACAAGTCCAATAAGAACCTCCAAAAAAAATAAATAATTTCAATGAAAATGTTCTTATATGACACTGAAAATTAAATATATATTAAATTAAATATATATTATATATATAATGGTGGTAGTATAAGATGAAATTCAATAAAACCCTTGCACTTAGTATCTCAACTAATTGTGTAATATTCCCTTTGAGCCTAATAATATGATTCTGTAACCTTTTCTGTTATGTGTTTGCAGTTGGTTTTCTTGGTTTTGCAGTAATTGTGCTAGTGCACTGGGTCCCTTTTCAACTAGCTATATGGTTAGTAGTACTTTCCAAGAAAGTAGATATGTGCATTTTAGTTGGATCTAGAAGCCTGTGTAGTTAGACTGATTAGATTGCTCTTTGGCCTCAAAATCTTTATGTTTTCTTTTGTTAGTTTTTTATTATGTTTTATTAATTTCTGTTAAGTGGGCTAACAAGATCCACATTCATTTCAAATGTATAAGTAATCCAATTTAGTGCTTCAAATTAGAAAAAGTCATCTTTTTAAATGATAGCCAAGTGAGAGCAATATATTTCCAAATCAGTATCATTAAGCATATTTCTATCTATTAATTGCAAGGATGAAAATTTAAAAATCTTGAACAAAGGATTATTTGTAAATGGTTCAAGTTTGCTAATAAATTCCATGATAATACCCTTCATGCTAATGAAATTGTTCTCATTTTCTTTCTGCTTAAAAAAAAGCTCTTTTAACTTTTCAAATATATTGAAAAGATATGTGATTTGATTTTGAAATATTTTAACTTTAATGTTTAATTTTTCATTAAATCAAAAAATTCTACAGTTGTATCAAATAGTGAACAAAGTCTTTTAAAATAATTTCCTGTGGCAAAGCTTCTTATTTCTGTGCTTAGAAAAGACATTCATGTTTCAAATTCTTTTTCATTATTACTGTAATTTGTAAAACTATCATATATCATTCATCCACTTAATTTTGTGTGTTTTCTTTAATTGAGGTAAAAAAATACCATTATTCATACCTGCTAGGCAGAATACTTGGCTCCCCCTCAAAGATATTCATGTCCTAAATCCCCAGAACCAGAGAATATGTTATTTTATATGTCAAAAGGGACTTTGCAAATGTGATTAATTTAAGGATATTGAGATGGGGAGATTATCTTGGATTATTCAGGTAGGCCAACTAGTCACAAAGCTTCTTGTAAGAGGGAAGCAGGAGGGTCTGACAGGGAAGGAGATGGAAGCAGAGGTTGGAGTGATGTGTGCCAAGGAAAGCAAGTGTCCTCTAGAAGCTGGAAAAGCCTTGGAGGAATGCAGCCCTGCAGATCCATTTTAGACTAATCTATAGAATTGTACCATAATAAATTTGTGTTGTTTTCAACAATGAAATGTGTGGTTA
>ML108754.1:38863-70400 GCA_003697995.1 Taxidea taxus jeffersonii | reverse complement strand
AAGACAGTATGGTACTGGCACAAAAACAGACACATAGATCAATGGAACAGAATAGAGAGCCCAGAAATAGACCCTCAACTCTATGCTCAACCAATCTTCGACAAAGCAGGAAAGAACATCCAATGGAAAAAAGACAGCCTCTTCAACAAATGGTGTTGGGAAAATTGGACAGCCACATGCAGAAAAATGAAATTGGACCATTTCCTTACACCACACACGAAAATAGACTCAAAATGGATGAAGGATCTCAACGTGAGAAAGGAATCCATCAAAATCCTTGAGGAGAACACAGGCAGCAACCTCTTCGACCTCAGCCGCAGCAACTTCTTCCTAGGAACAACGCCAAAGGCAAGGGAATCAAGGGAAAAAATGAACTATTGGGACTTCATCAAGATCAAAAGCTTTTGCACAGCAAAGGAAACAGTCAACAAAACCAAAAGACAACTGACAGAGTGGGAAAAGATATTTGCAAATGACATATCAGATAAAGGGCTAGTATCTAAAATCTACAAAGAGCTTAGCAAACTCAACACCCAAAGAACAAATAATCCAATCAAGAAATGGGCAGAGGACATGAACAGACATTTCTGCAAAGAAGACATCCAGATGGCCAACAGACACATGAAAAAGTGCTCCACATCACTGGGCATCAGGGAAATACAAATCAAAACCACAGTGAGATACCACCTCACACCAGTCAGAATGGCTAAAATGAACAAGTCACGAAATGACAGATGCTGGCGAGGATGCGGAGAAAGGGGAACCCTGCTACACTGTTGGTGGGAATGCAAGCTGGTGCAACCACTCTGGAAAACAGTATGGAGGTTCCTCAAAAAATTGAAAATAGAGCTACCTTATGACCCAGCAATTGCACTACTGGGTATCTATCCTAAAGATACAAACGTAGTGATCCAAAGGGGCACGTGTACCCGAATGTTTATAGCAGCAATGTCCACAATAGCCAAGTTATGGAAAGAACCTAGATGTCCATCAACAGATGAATGGATAAAGAAGAGGTGGTATATATATACGATGGAATACTATGCAGCCATCAAAAGAAATGAAATCTTACCATTTGCGATGACATGGATGGAACTAGAGCGTATTATGCTTAGCGAAATAAGTCAACTGGAGAAAGACAACTACCACATGATCTCCCTGATATGAGGAAGTGGAGATGCAACGGGGGTGGGAGTTAAGGTGGTAGGAAAAGTAAAAATGAAAGAAGATGGGATCGGGAGGGAGAAAAACCAAAAGAGACTCTTAATGTCATAAAACAAACTGAGGGGGGTGGGGGGAAGAGGGGTTGGGTGAGGGTGGTGGGGTTACATCATATGTTTAAATAAAGCTTAAATTAAAAAAAAAAAGATATATATCAAAATTATATCTGAAAAAATCATCCAGAGGAAAAAACTCAAATCTTTTCACAGACACAACCTGGTTCAACATCTGTATTGTTCAGATTTTTTCCCAATAAATATCACAATATTGCTTTTGAAAAGTTACTTCAAATTAAAAGTAGGGAAGAAAGTAGAAAATTTTTTTATCATATCTACTGTATCCATTTTTCTTTGAATCAATTAATTTTGTAGGCAGTCCATTTATTTTTTTAAGTTAAGCGTTAGATTTGTCAACTGCATATTTAACGGACATTGAGTGGTACAATTCCAATTATAAAATAAGACAGGAGAGGAAGGATGTTGATTTCTTTTTATAAAAGGTTTAGAGCTGGCTTAAAGACAATAATCTCAGGCAGGGTTGAAAATTGCTTTTCAACAGGGAAGTAAATGGTTTAAAATAATGGTTAGGTAATTGGTGATTCTTTCTCATTATCTGTTATTGGTTTTCAGACTAACAAATCAATCTTGTAACAAATGTGTCTGGCCTGTCCTCAGTACTACAACGAAAAAGATAAGTTCACAAAATCAATGAAGCATATTATTTCTAAGTTGGTACTTTAAAAAAAAGAGAAAAAACAATATGCCTAGACTGAAAATTAAGCCATATTCAGATTAAAACAGTTTAGTGGACTGAAAAACCTCAGAGCAGAAAAAAACCCTGACAATTCTTATTAATAAAAATTAACTTCTGCCCTCAGATTTCCAAAGATATATGAGCTCACTGTGAAAGTATCAAACACGTGGATAAGCATAAAGAGGAAAATTAAATTAATCAATAATCCCATACCCAGAAATAATCTCAGTATTTCTGTTGCAACATCTTGTGTATTTGGTTTTGTTGTTGCTGTTGTTGTTTTTTTATAAATACACAGTATTTACCAAGTTAGCGATCAGAGCACATAGTTTTTTCTGACCTTTTAAAAAAACATACTCTCCAGTGCACATTTCCCCAGCTCTAAAACTAGCTAATATTTTTAATGGTTGTCTAGTAGTCAATGTTACGTTTATAATGTCTTACCATAATAAATAACACTGTGATAAAGGGTATTATAAATACATCATATGTACTTATTATGTTATCAACTAACATTGAAAGAGAAAGAAAGTCCCTACCCATTTTGGGAAACTTCCAGGCAACAGAAGTTTCTTTTCTTTGTACAGCACACCAGCTAACTGTTTTATCAGTGCCTCTCTTTGACTACCTGCCGATTTCTGACTACTTTGGGTAAACAAAATTAATTGAGCTAAAATTCATATGGCAAGCTGGGATACAGTGTTGTGTAAATGGCAGTAGTGACTCCAAGGTAATCGGAGGGAAGCTGGGAGTGCTGGTGACAATCTAATGCCCTTCTACCCAGTAGCGCATTCCTCAGGGATGATTGAGCCCACAGACAAGGATGATTCTAGAAGCAAGCCCAGGCGGGCCACCTGAACTCCAGAGTCCAACCTGGCTGGGCTACTTACATTATAACCTTTAAGGGAAATTGTATCTCTATGTTATAATTATAACCATCAATAATAACAGTCATAAATCAATTATTAAATAATATATGATAATGACTACTTATATTATTTTTTTAAAAATATTTTATTTATTTGTCAGAGAGAAAGAGAGCATAAGCAGAGGGAGAAGCAATCAATCTCTCTGCTGAGGAAATAGCCCGATGTGGGACTTGATCCCAGTACCCTGGGATCATGACCTGAGCCGAAGGCAGACGCTTAACAGACTCAGCCACCCAGGCGTCCCACTGCTTACCATATTATTAAGAAATAGATACTACCTAATACTTATTATGTACTAGTACTTACAGAAATTTTACTCAGTGCTCACAACCACTCTGTGCAGACGGCAGAGCGCACTGTGCTATCATTATCCCCATTTTAGCAGATGGTGACAGAGGTTAAGGAACTTGCTCCACATCACACCGAGATTAGCTCTGGGACCCGCGCCACACCAGACTGACACCAAAGACACTCCACATCCCCACCCTACACTGACTTGAAGGTTCTGTTCCTTAATGTTGCTGTTACAACTGAATCTGACGTTTTATTAGCACTAGGTAAACCAAGCTGGACTCAGACCAAACGCTGGGTCTGGAAGGAATGACATGGGGAGTCGGGATGAATTGTCCACATTTTACAAATCAGGAAACTATGCCTCTGAGAGGTCAAGCTTCTTGCCCAAGGTCACAGAGCTGATTAGGACAAAGATGGACTAGAACAGGCCTGGACTCCCAGTCCACAGTACTTCCTCTCCACACTATTGCCTCCCTACTTGGTGTGGTTAGAAGTTGTAAACTCTTGGGGGGATTCTCCTTCAGAGGAAAGTGACAGCACAGTCCAGTGATTATGAGTGAGGTCTTGGGATCACACAGGTGTGGGGCTGTAGCCCAGCTCTGGCACAGACTTGCTGCATGATCTTGGGTAAGTTCTCAACAACTATGTCACAGTGATGATGGGGAAATTAAAATGAGAAAGTGCATGTAAGTGGTGTCATATGTATTCAGCTCTCAGTAGTTAGTCATTTTTATCATCATCATTAAGTCATCAGTTGAAAGAGGAAGAAGGAATTCTGGGGCCTTTCATCTTAGAAGCCAGAGGAAGGGACTGTCATGTAGCAAATCATTTCAGGCTATGGAAACTTTTGCTCTGTTTTTATAACCTGTAACTCGTACCCTCTGGTGTGGTGCCTACCATAATAAAAAATATATTTTTTTAAAGATTCCCTAATGATACCTCATTTGTTCATTTAAAAAGAAATGTCTGTAAATCTTGCTATACATTGTACTAACAGATTACCCAATTTAAAAAAGCCCCTCCACCAAACCCCTGCTATTCCTAGCTCTATAGCTCTTCCTTCTGTAAAGAGAACATTCATGTCCCTTCTAGCCTGGCATTACCAGCAAACCCCATCAAGATGTCAGGGCCGTTTCAGAGTTAAATCTTTCCATGCTAAAATATCACTGAGCTATTTATGTCCATTCTTTCTTTTAAATTAAGATATCATTCACATACCATGAAATTCAATTTTGAAAGTGTACAATTCAGTGTTTTTTAAGTATATTCATAGAGTTACAATTGTCACCTTAGACAATCTTAAAACACTTTTATCACCCCCTGTACACATTAGCAATCACTCCCCATTGCCCCTCTCTCCCGGGGCCACATCAGCCCCTAACAACCATTATTCTACCTTCTGTCTCTATGGATTTGCTTACTTCATATATTTCATGTAACTGAATTATATAATATGTGGCCTTTTAAAAAAATTTTTATTTTTAAAAAAAATTTTTTTTTTCTTTAAGCTTTTTTATTTAAACATATAATGTAAACCCACCACCCTCTCCCAACCCCTCTCCTCCCCCACCCCCCTCAGTTTGTTTTATGACATTAAGAGTCTCTTTTGGTTTGTCTCCCTCCCTATCCCATTTTGTTTCATTTTTTCTTTTCCTACCACCTTAACCCCCACCCCCGTTGCATCTCCACTTCCTCATATCAGGGAGATCATGTGATAGTTGTCTTTCTCCAGTTGACTTATTTCGCTAAGCATAATACGCTCTAGCTCCATCCATGTCGTCGCAAATTTTTTAAAGATTTTATTTATTTATTTGCCAGATAGAGAGAGAGCGCAGGAGCGAGCACAGGCAGACCGAGTGGCGGGCAGAGGCAGAGGGAGAAGCAGGCTCACTGCTGAGCAAGGAGCCCAATGTGGGACTCGATCCCAGGACGCTGGGATCATGACCTGAGCTGAAGGCAGCCGCTTAACCAACTGAGCCACCCAGGTGTCCCAATATGTGGCCTTTTTTGTCTGGGTTTTTCCACTTATAATGTTTTCCAGGTTCATCAGCATAGCATGAATCAGTATGTCATTTATTTTTATATGGCTAAATAATATTCCTTTTTATGCATATGCCAAAAATTTTGTTTATCTATTCATTTGTTGATGGACAATTAGTTTTTTTCCACTTTTTGGCTACCATGAATAATTCTATTATGAACATTTGTGCAAAAACTTTTATGTGAATATTTTTTCATTTCTCATGGATAAATACCTAGGAGTGGAATTGCTAGATCATATGGTAACTTTATGTTTAGCATTTTTTTCGAAGAATGCCCAAACTGTTTTCTACATTGGCGTACCAATTTACATTCCCATCATTAGTGTATAGGGCTCCAATTTCCCCACTTCCAGGTAAACATTTCTTTTCTTTGCATTTCTTTTTTTTTTTTTTCATTTTTAAAAAATATTTTATTTATTTATTTGAGAGAGAGAGAGATAGTGAGAGAGAGCAGGAGCAGTGAGGGGGAGGAGCAGAGGGAGAGGAAGAAGCTGGCTGCCCCTTGAATAGGGAACCCAACCAACTTGGCCTGGGATCAGGACCCAAACCAAAGGCAGACACTTAACCAACTGAGCCACCCAGGTGTCCCCGATTTTCATTTTTTCTTTCTTTCTTTTTTTTAAATTATAGATGCCCTAGTGGCTATGAAGTATTTTATGGTTCTGATTCGCATATCCCTAATGTCTAATGATGTTGAGCATCTTTTCATGAGTTTATGGGTAATGCACATATCTTCTTTTGAGAAATACCTATTTAAGACCTTTCCTCATTTTTGAATTGGATTGTTTGTCTTTTTATTGTTGAGTTTTATATACATTTTGGGTATTAATTTCTTATATATATAATTTGCAAATATTTTAGCCCATTCTATGGGTTGCCTTTTTACTCAGCTGATATTGTTCTTTGATGCACAAAAGTTTTCCATTTTGACGTAGTCCAATTTATCTATTTTTTTCTTTTGTTCCCTGTGCCTTTGGTGTCATATCCAAGAAATCATTGCCAAATCCAATGTCATGAAGCTTTTCCCCCCATGTTTCATAGTTTTAGGTCTTACATTTAGGTCTTTGATCCATTTTGAGTTAATTTCTGTACATAGTGGAAATAAAGGATCCAACTTCAGTTTTTTAACATATGAATATTCAATTTTCTTAGCACTATTTGTTGTAAAAATTGTCCTTTCCCCCACTGGATGATTTTGGGACCCTTCTTGAAAATAATTTAATCAGATATACTAAAGTTTATTTCTGGGCTCTCTATTTTATTTCATCGATCTATATGTCTGTCATTATGCCAATATGGCACTGGTTTTATTACCATATATTTACAGTAATTTAGAAATCAGAAGTGTGAGTCCTCCAACTTCATTCTTCTTTTAAAAACTTATTTTGGCTATTCTGGTTCCCCTTGAAAGTCCATATGAATGTTAGAATCAGCTTGTTAATTTCTGCACAAAAGGCTGCTGGAATTTTGATAGGAATGACACTGAATCAGTAGACTGCTTTGGGGAGTACTCTCATCTGAGCAATATTAATCTCCTAATCCATGAACATAGGATGTCTTTCCACTTCTTTATGTCTTATACAATTTCTTTCAACAATGTATTGTAGTTTTTAGTGCACAAGCCTTACACTTCTTTTGTTAAATTCATGCTTAAATATTTTATTGATTTTGATACCACTGTAATTTGATTTGTTTTCTTAACTTCATTTTCCAATTTTTCATGCCTAGTGAACAGAAATACAACTATATGAGCTTATATCTGGCAACCTTGCTGAACTAATTTATTAGTTCTAATAATGCTTCAGTGTATTCCTTAGGATTTTCTACATATAAGGTCATGTTATCTGTTAATAGAGATAGTCTAACTGCTTCCTTTCCAATCTGGATGCCTTTTATTTCTTTCCTTGCTTAATTGCCCTGGCTAGAATCTCTAGTATAATGATGAATAGAAGTGGTGATATCTGTCTGGTTCGTGGTTTTAGGCAGAAAGCTTTCAGGTTTGTACGATTATACATTATGTTAACTGTGGATTTTTCATAAATGCTCTTTGTCTGGTTGGGGGTGTTCCCTTCTATTCTTATTTTTTTTGGGTGTCTTTTCATAAAAGGGGGTCACATTTTGTCAAATGCCTTTTCTGCATTTATTGAGATGATCATGTAATTGTTATCCATTATGCTATTAATATGGTATATCACTTTGATTAGTTTTCATACTTTTTAACAGTCCATTCAGTTTTATATTACATGTTTAAGAACAGTCTGAGAAGAGCCTTATACAAGACCACCAGATATTTATTGTCTATCTGAAAGTCTAGCCCTAAATTGGACCTGTACATTGGACAAGAATAGATGACAAACTGGGACGTGACTATAACAATGACTTCACATCACAAACGCTCTGATATTTTTTTTTTTTTAAAGATTTTATTTATTTGTTAGAGAGAGAGAGAACGTGAGCCCAGGCAGACAGAGTGGCAGGCAGAGGCAGAGGGAGAAGCAGGCTCCCTGCTGAGCAAGGAGCCCGATGTGGGACTCGATCCCAGGACGCTGGGATCATGACCTGAGCCGAAGGCAGCTGCTTAACCAACTGAGCCACCGAGGCGTCCCACGCTCTGATATTTTTAAAAATTATGTTTGTTTTAAAGGAAACATATATTTTAAAAATTCACATTGAACATGTACTCTGTATTACTGTTTGTTATTATAATCACATTTCCAAACTTTGATGATATGAGTATCAATTAAAATAGTTCTATGATTTAAAAGAAAACTGGTGCATGTTATTTCAACTTAGTACATATTATTGCAGAAATGACCTGGACCAGACTTTAGATAGGTCAAAGTCACTTAATAAGAAAAACACATATGCACTTGGAAACTTTTTCCCCTTAAAAGGCAATGACAACGGTACTGATAGTATTACTTGCTAACATTTTATTTAATTACTCCTTTAGCCCTATCAGCAATTCTGTTGCCCAAGCAAGATTAGTATTCCATTTTACAGCCAAGGAAACTCAGAAAGGTTAAGTGACAGGCCTAATTATTCACAGGTAGTGAAGCCAGAATTATACTTTGGGTACCTGAGGTTAATTTATGCACATATTCAAACAGTTGATTTTCCCTTTTCAACTGAAATGGGACCAAACCCTGCAAGGTCATAGGATTCACAATGCCTCACTTGTTGACCAAGTACTATTTCAAGTCAAGTACTCATTAAGTACTTCACATAGGAATTCACTAATGGATGAGGCTGTAAGGAACTGTTTTGTATTTATGCAGTTAATGGCTTTTTGACTATGGTGATGTAAGTAGAACATACTTATTGACAAAATCAAACAAAATCAAAATCCACTACAACAGGAAAAAAATGGCCATGCCATACATAGTAGCTAAAAATAGATTTGAGGACATCATGACTTGGTGCATTAAAATCAACAGAGAGTTGTTACGTAGCATGAGCTTCATAATTCTCAACTCTAAGCCCAATTCGTATCATGGACCTTCTTGAGTTCTGGGTCAGGGCATTATACTATCTTGGCTTTCCTCTTAACTCTCCAGCCATGGCAGTGGTTTCTGCCCCTTCTTGCAGCCCCACAGCCTGAACTGTACACGTCTCCGTCCTCTGCTTGTCTTTCTCTCTCTCCTCCAGAAAAGCTCATCTCAAGCTGTATTCATCACAGCTAAGCAGATGACTTGCAAATGTATAATTCCAGCTCTGACCTCTCACTCAGATCCAATGCTGATCCTTTGGGAGTATCTCCTTGAACATTACAGAATCTCAAAGTCAAGATACACTCTCACTTTATTTTTATGGTATTGCTTTCACCTCCCCAAATCTTGGAGGTGTCTGTTATTCTTCAATATCCCGGGAAGAGTTCAAATCCATTTATCCACCAGTTGTCCCAAGAATTGGTCCCTTCTATCCCATTTTTATTGCTTTCTCTCTAACTACCACTTGCACGGATGTCTGCAACACCCTCCTGATTGTCCTCAGCTGTGAGAGACCAAGAAGCTCCCTTATAAAACCCTTCTTAGGCCAACACCTCAGGGGTTAGAAAGGCCATTTGACCCTGGGAGGTGATGTCCCGATGGCAGTGGGAGGTGGGAGAAAGGTGGAGGCCAGCCCAATAAAATGTGTAAAGAAAACACACAGGTTTATACATGTCCTGGAGAAACCTCACACTTCCTTCCTAAGGTCAGTTCCTCTTTGATTTGGTATAAAATAGTCATAGGAACTGAAAGAACAGCTGTTGGCCTCTCTCCCATGAGTCTGAGCAGCAGAGACAAAGGATGTGCTGGTGCCTACCACCGGATGTGGACAGTCCCAGCTGACCAGCATCAGGATCCGTGACTTGCTGCTGGACCTCTGCCAGCCCTCCCCATCCAAACCCTCCAAACCGTCGCCCCTAAGGGCACCTTCATTCATGTACCTCTTGCCAGAAGCAGGGGGGAATAAGGAGGAGGTGAAAGAGAAGCCAGAGGGTCCAGAGGCAACAAAGGAAAGTGCTCCAGTGCCAGGTCTCTGAAGCGGGATGGATCCAAGTTCAAATCCCTGCTCCTTATTCTTGAGTTGCTTAACCCTGTAATTTATCTTTCAGAGCAGACCAGGCCATCTGCTCCTCTTCCTGTGATCTCCTAGCTAAGAAGGAGTACAAACATCATCAAAGATATAAAAAGATGGTGAAAATAAATTTCCCTAAACTCCTCACAAGTCAAATATCATACATGGAATGAATACTTCGGCAAACTTCTGAGGTTGGAAGGGGTGGGATCACCATGAAGTTCCGTAAATGTCTTATAAAACAGAACTCAGCCTAACTACAGAGGCTTGGGTTTGTGAACTGGGGCAGGCAAATTTGGAGCCAGAAGGGAATGGCTCAGGACAACAGAGGGTAAAGCCACCTGCTGTCTTTCCCCTTCTCAATTTCCCACACGAGGGAAATTTACAGGGGCACCAAGTTATGGCCTCTAAGTCTCAGTTTACTCATCTTTGAAATGAGGATCATGATCCTAGCCCACCAGGTTGTTTTCGGAACATCCTAAGATACTTAAAACACTCAGCATAGTGGCTGGCCATTAATGGAAGACCTGCATGTTTCCACGTGAACTCTGAGCAGGTTGTCACATACACTGGGAGTGTGTTATATTTACTCGTTTATAGGCACATGAGAGTTGGCACAGGGGGAAACAGGTCATAAATACACATAAGACATGTGGCTCCTTCATTCTGTTAAAGGCCCAATTACTCACTGGTGTGTTATTTCTTTCAGGGTGACTTCCTTTTTGTCTACGGTTACAGATATAATTATAAATAAAACAAGGAGATTACATTCTCTGACAGCTGTGGAGCATATCTAATTACTCTGTAATTCCTTCACCTAAAGGGACCCGATGGGCTAGCCCCATGGTGTCTGAAGAAACAATCACAAACAGGAACTCCCCTCCGGCCAAGTTGAGTGAGTGTTAGAGGTGCTCACCACTCAACCTGGGCCCCAGAGAGAACTCCCCGGCATCTTTATCAGCAGAGAGGATTTGAGGTCTTTTTAAGTTGACCCTGAAACTGAATGAAGCCAAGGACTGAGGCTGAGCTAGGGGAGAAAAGATTAAGGTGGCAGGAGTACTGGGTGGCACAGCTAGGACTTGAACCCATGAGGATTTCATTGTTTAAAATAACGCAGATTCTGATTCATGAGGTCTCAGGTGAGGCCCAAGATTTCTGTTGGTTCTGGGACCATGCCTTCAGGTGAGGGCCAGTGTTGGTAAAGCCCTCCCACCAGTTTATGGCATGTCCTTCCCGACTCGGTCAATGGCAGTCATCATCATGTCATCACATATCACCTGTTGTGTGATACTTCAACTGACCGAGCTGCAAGTGGCTCTCAGAAACTGGGAAGGTGCATTTGGGTTTTGCAGTCAGTTTTCTGTGAACTTGACCGGCTCAGATCAGTTCAAAGACAGAGTCAAGCAGAGCAGGTGAACTGACACCTCTTCAGAGCTGCCCTCAAAGTACAGGGAAGTGAACATGCAGGAGAACAGGAAGCAAGCACTGTGCTTCCTGCATGTGGCCACACTCAGAGGGTGCCGCAGGAGGATGGGGTCTGTGCTCTGCGCAGCAGAGGGCTTTCCTGCTCCAGGTCCGGGTGTGGACCTGTCAGGGAAGCTCTTGGCCCTCAAAAGGTGAGTTAGCTCTCTTCAGGTAAAGGTGGGAGACCAACGAGCCATGAGATGCAGACAGGTGCCTTGAGGAGGATCTCAGCAGGGAGTCTTGCTAGTCAATAGGAGGGTCTTGCTCGAAGCAACTGCATGGTAGGGAACGTCATACACATTCAGAATCTCACCCCACCCCAGTCCTAGTAAATCCAAATCTGCATCTCATCAAGTTTTCCAGGGTTACAGTTTGAGAAGCTCAGGTCTGAAGGAATTTCGTTACAAGTGACCGACGCAGAAGTGTCTAGACACAGCAGAGGAGGAGCTGGCTGGCTTCACAAACCTCACCTGGGGCCATAAACACAGTCATCGTTCATCATCGCAGTTATTAATAGTAGTAGCAACGGCAGCTTACATTTGTACAACGGCTTACAGTCAACAAATCACATGCCCCTGCATTCCTTGATTTATAGGAAAAGCCTATTATTTCCACTTTGTGGAGACAGAAAACTAGGCTTGGGGAGACTGAATAATCAAATTTGAGGTCCCCAGAGTGGCACTTTGAAATTGCACTTTAAAAATCCATTTTCAGCAAAGAAGCCTAAATCAAAGTTATTTTATTATACATTGGTCACCTCAATACATGGTTTCTCATTAATTTTACTGAGCAGCAGAAAAGATTAATCCTAGCAACTATTTTTTTTAAAATAGATTTATTTATTTATTTATCTGAGAGAGGGACAGTGAGACAGAGCATGAGAGGCTAGAAGGTCAGAGGGAGAAGCAGACTCCCCGAGGAGCTGGGAGCCCGATGTGGGACTTGATCCCGGGACTCCGGGATCATGACCTGAGCCGAAGACAGCTGCTCAACCAACTGAGCCACCCAGGCACCCCCCCCCCCCAGCAACTATTCTTAAAGCAATATAGGCTTTTTGATTTTAGGTTCAGCGTGATAACGACATAAAAATGATTTTTTGGGAAAACAACATCACTGAAATTTGTATCCATGTAGGCACTAAGCAGTCACCTCTGGGAATGGTAGTTGTGCTAGAAAGGTGCTCTGTCTATGTAGCCCTGGGTCCTTTCTCAGTGCTAGCCACTGTTGTTTGGGCCTCCTGCACCTTGTGTTGCTGTTTCCAGCCCCAGGCAGAGTGCCTGCAGAGAGCAGAGCTCAGTAACTGTCACCCAATAAACACATGGAGAGATTGATAAGCACAAAGGAGTGTGACACTGCTCAAGGTCAAAGGGATCCAAGACCTGGGGTCCTCTGTGGAGAGCTCAGAGATTCTGGGAGGGACGTGGCAGCCATGTCTGCAGACCCTTCCTCAGATTGTTCATGGGATCGCTAAGTACAGACATTCAGGGATGAAGCAAGGGTGGGAAGAAAAACAGGAAGTTCTACAAATGGAATCCATTGGCAAGGCTGATCTGGGACCCACTTTTGCTAAATGAGGTAGTAAGTTTGTGCTTGGCTCAACACCGCTCTTTTGCTCCATCTGTATACCATTCCCTGCCCCCTTCTGGATCCATTTCTCTTCCTTTCCTTTCATTCATCTCTCTCCTCCTCTCTTCCTCCCATCCCTTCTCTCTCTTCCTTTTGAAAGGAAGAGTTGGCATTAAACATTCCAACTTCCTCATGCCTGAGCAAGAGAAGGAGAAGAAGGGATTTATCTGTGCATTATTCCATTGCACAAGCTAGGAAGATTAGACAGACCTCCCGGCAGGTGAGATGCCTGTCTGTGGCTGATCAAGCTTGGAATGGTGGCGAGGAGTGGATGTGGATGGGAGAAATGAGCTCTGAAAGCAAGAGCCAGGAAGAGCTGTCATCCAGGGCCCGTCCTGCAGGGCTCTGCCTTGACCCAGGGCCTACCTGCAGCTCCAGACAAACCTCTACACCAGGGCGCCCTTCACAGCTCCATTTCCCACAGTCCCCTCCGGATCCCCTTCTTTGCTAGTCCTGGTCCCGAGAAGAACCCTGCAGCTTAGCCTCTGCTCTCAGTATTTCTGGAATGTCTTCTTTGTCCCATCTCCATCTTTTTTTGGTCTGTTTTTATTTTTGAGAGTGTGCTAAGCACCTTATATTCATTAGATTCATTTATTTTATGCCATTCTGATCTCTGAGGCAAGTATCTGCACCATCCCCATTTTACAAGCAGGATAATAAAACTTAGGGACCTGCCCTGGGTCACATAGCTTTTTTTGTGGGATCTAGGTCTGTCGGTCACCAAGGGGCACACTAACTTTAGCCTCATATGTATCACTGCACAATGTAACCACACGTTCACACAACAGTCTGTCAACTAAATCAGCAAGTCCTAGGAATTAAGAACACTGCCTTTTTTCACTGTTTTTATCCCTGGCTAGAACAAAGCCATGGCCAGCACTCAGTACATGTTTTTCATATTGTGCTGTGTTACAGTGTTACAGTAATTCCTCGAAGTAGACTAGAGACAGGGTTAGAGCTCCAGTCTAGCTCAAGATTAGTTCAAATTATGCTTCTCCGACCTCCGAATTTGTGACCATGTAGGGCTGGGTTCTTGGTTATTCTGTATCTTGGTTTCCTAGCTCTCTATCTCCATGTTTAGTGGATCAGGAATATCAGGGACTTAGGGGTATTGTTTTCTCTTCTTCAATCCATCCCCCTTCACTGTCCCCAAACTGCCTAACAGTGTCCAGCCCCCAGTAAACACTGAGTTGACTGCTTAGTGAATGAACGAACATTCATAATTCTTTCTGAATCTGCCTCCCCAATATTTTTTTAAAAAGTGGGATCAAAAAAGAAAATATGCCCCTTACTTGTTCTGGGGAGCAAGATGCAGAGTAACACGGTGCTGTGCATATAGAAAGCTAACTAAACTATTTGGCTGGAAAGAGTGACAAAGGATATTGAAAATAGAAATCGAGGTTGGGAACTTAGCAAGACCCTATGGTCCATGGAAAATGTGAATGCTCTCTGGACCTTCTCCAGCTGAGTTCCTGGATATACAACACACTTCCAGAAGATCTAACTTGGGCTTTAAAATCCCACTGGTCGGGGAAAAAAATACTATATATGTTATAGGTTCAGAACACAATCCACTTATGGGTTTGCAACTGAGGTGTTAAAATACTTCAGAAAAGCAAAGACCGAAATGCACAGGGTCTCATCAGACTGGAGCAGTGCAGCTGAAGCAAGACAGAATCCCACTCGAAGACCCTTGAGGCCTCCAGCCTTTCTCCTTGGATAACTCTGAAAGGCGTCCAACGAGTTCCAATTTGGGCAGGGGTTTGTTTATTCAGCTTGGTTCAAATCAGGGTTACAGATCCCTAATGGTTTTCATGTCCCTAAAGGTTTTCCACATTTGGGCAAGATCTATGCTTTATGGAAGCCAGAGGAGGCCCTGCTCCCAGACAGAGGGGCTGGGCCAATACGCCAAGAGCACTCAGATGCCCGGACTCCAGGAAAAGGTTAGCAGCATCTACCCACTGGCACGAGCCTGGAGATTTTCACAGTGGTGCTCTGTTGGTAGTAAAAATGCCTCCATTCTTAACCAACTGTAATTTTTATTACATTTCATTTTTCTCCCAGTGATGCTATGTGTTCAAGACTAGTCTTTTTCCTGTAACCACTGCCTTGTGCCGATGAAACTACATGGGCTCACACCAGCTTCTGGCTCTTCATTCTGGGTGCACCATTCCTAATCTGGGAATAATCATTCAGGTTTGTGATTGCTACTCTCTTTCCTACAAAGGGTGACTGCCTCCCAGCTCTTGACCCCAACATGCTGCTGTTGGTCTGACCTTCCCAATATTCAACCTGCTAAGAGCCTATGACAGCTCTCTAATGCTTTAGGTCCAGGTTTTCACCTTGCTCTCAGAACTGTAACCACACCTACCAAATTAACCTCTCTCGTATCCACCCACTAGATTGTTGTGGAGAATCATTTCCTCATTGCTTCCTAGGCACTACACTCATTCTGACCTTGGCACCTCATCTCACCTGCTTCTCCTGCCAGGAGCCACTCCTGTGTCTCCCAGGGAGATCCCCTCCACCCCGACCAGAAGCCAGTTCAAAGACAACCTGTTTATGTTTGCAGCCCTTCTCTTCTTTGTCCAAACTCCCAGCCTGGTTCCCTAAACCCACAACCTGAAATCCTCTAGAGCTTGTGCAAATCTCAGAATACAATCCAGGGGTCCCAAATGTAGATACCTATAGGGTCAGTCAGGTAGGTACCAGGTATAGCTAGAAAGAGTATGGAGCTGGTGTGTCTTATCTGGAGGATTAGTGTGGGTCAGGGATCAACCCATAGGGCCAAAAGTGCATGGTGGCTCAGGATTGCCAGAGAAGTCAGAACTCTACATTTTAAGGCAAAATTCCCCAGTTTTTAAACTACTGCGGCTGTCAAAGAAAAACACACATGGTCTGGATTTGGGCCACAAGGGAGGTTTTGCTTCCTTGGTATAAAAAGTAAGATAGGACTTCAGCTTGTAGTACTCACTGAGCTTGGTGCAGGGTGGGGAGTGTAAGTCTCTGTTCCTGGAAGGGGACTGTCTTCAACCTCCCTGTCTAGGTCCTATCAGGCTCCCTTCTAAACTTCTCAGAATACAGGTCTCAGAAAGAGGGAGCTGGACTACTAGGCCATTCCCCACCTCCTCAGAACCACCACACACCAGCACATTAGCTGATACTATCTAGGTCTCTTTTTCAGAATAATCATCTATTTTCAGATTCAACAGCCATGATAATTTTAGTGTAAATATGTAAATATTTTAATTTGGGGTACAAAAGAAGGGGTAGTGCAGGTGGGGGCATCTCTGGTTTATTTATTTATTTTTTCCTCTGGTTTATTTTTATCATTATCATTCTTTTGAAACACCGTGTGTTCACTTCTGCTTAAAACCCTCTGATGGCTTCCCACTGCTTCTAGGGATAAAGACAAAGGTCTTAAACAAGAACTGGTATTATCTGGCAATTTGTTTTGCCTCTCTGTGCCTTAGTTTTTTCATATGTAAAAAAATGTCAGCTTTAAATTAGGTAATACTTTAAAAACACTTGTCAGAACACCTTGCACACAGTAAGCACCCAAGACCTGTTAGCCTTTGTCATTCTGTCTTCTCCAGACCACTTTACATCCAAATCTCAAACCTGCCGTACTTTGTTCTGTCACCGGGCCTTTGCATATACAATTGCTTCTGTCTAGAACATACTTCCAAGCCTTCTTCTCTTAGTTTATGTATGTTGGACCTTTAGCCCTCAGCTGAAACATCATTGCATCAGCAAGGTCTTATCTGCTCACGTCAAATCCACCTTTAAGAGGGTCTCACACAGCCAGGTCCCAATCCCTTGTAGCATGTGTGAGGTTATAATCTGCCATATGTTTTTGTAAATACTTGATTCCCTATAGGTCTTTAAGCTCCATATAGGTAGGAACAATGTCTGCTCTATTCTTGGTACTTACCAGTATAGGTGTTTAGTAAATATTTATAAAGTAAATGAATTTTCACCAACAGTGGCCTCTTTCTGGACCGTGAAGGTATTCTCATCTCTATGCTCAGGAAAAAGACTCTGGGTCCTCCAAAGCAGGGCTCATGAAGAGGTTGGGGTGACCCCCTTCCTTCTTTTCCTCTTCTTTTTTCTCAACAACACTGTGAGCCAACTTTGCAGAGATCGGACTGTCAGGACCACTTGCCAACTGGCCTATGGGTATGAGGGCACATGGGAATAAAAGAAACAGACCAGCAAGAAATCATTTCATAACTGTCCACCTCACTGTGGGCCACATGATACCTCCCGACCAGGCAGAACTCTGTCTTCTGCCACCTACCTTCTATCGCACACTGAGCAGGGCTGGGACCAGCCCAAATGATTTTTGTAAATGATGCATGAAGGACAGCCATTGCTGGTAAATTAACTTCTGATGCTGGTAATGCTCAGGATGGCAGGAGATGGCTTCAAATGTTCCTTCCTGGTATTAGTACGGATACCTGTGTGTTAGCCTAGAGTTGTGTGCTTGTGTTCATTTGTTCATTCACTCACTCAAGAAGTATCTTCTGGGTCCCTTCTGTGTGTTGGGTGTTGTGTGGATTTTTTGGTAGAAAGCAATATATTTGTTTGGCCCATTAGCTAACAGGAGTCTTTTCTTCTCTCATTCAGTTGATTTTGTGCCGTGACTATTGGGAAGGCCACCATCTACCCTTATAAGTACCCATATCAAAGAATGCTTGAGATATCCTTGAAGTCCTCAGATGTCTCTAGGTCAAGGAGGTGGCAGGTATGCAGGAAAATGATCAGTTTTGTAGTCAGATGGACCTGCATTCAAATAAGGGGTTCCATGTTGTACTTAGACACATACGTACACAGAGAGAAAGAGGGAGAGAGTGAGAGAGAGAGACTGAATGGGAGAGCACCTGAATGATTTCCTTGTGGTTAAGAACTTCGATTTGGGAATCAGACTGGCTTGGAATCACATGCTGGGTTTGCCCCTACTAGCTGATCACCCCAGTTAAAGGTTTTGGTTCTAAACTTGGTAGTTTTTAAGTCCAGTTCTTGTGAGTTGCCAAAGTCTCTGAAACTTTGTGTATTCTCAGTTCCCTTCTATGTCCCTCATAATCCACAGAAATATTTGTTTGAAATGGATTTTAGATGAGTCTGCTTATTAATGCAAAAACATGACTCTGGATATACATAGGTAAAATACCCACCAATGCTATCAAGGGTGTTTCTGGTGACTGTGAAATTCACAGGGAAAGCCTCAGAGGGTCTGAAGCATACATTTGTTCACACCTTCACAGAACTGCTTGTGGGGTTTATATTATAGGAATCATGTTTTTAAAAGTTTATGGTCATGATGAAATAGAGTTAAAAGACTTTAAGTACCAAATACATATTTCTAGGTGTCAAAGTATTTCAGACTTTCTTGAAGATGGTAAAATATCTTCTGTTGGAATTCAGTTCTTAAAATTCCCTCATAACTACTTTAATTGTGTTACTAATTTATGATTTCTTGGTTTTAAGAACTAATGCCAACAGAAATTTAAATAAGACTCAGACTATCTTGAGATATTTTTTTCCCCTTTAAGTATTTGCTACTGACCCACACATTATTATAAACAAATTATAAGCATATTCCATTATGTTCTACAACTGTTCCCAGGGACAAGAATTTTTGAAGTTCATTTAAAAATGAGTCTTTGTTCTTTAAAGGAATAAATAATCCAAAAACCTTAAAAGGTTACATTTACTGCAAAATCTCAATTTTATACATCTTCATAAAAACATATCAATTTTAATTTGAACACTAAATTCTGTACCAATCATAGATTTTAGACATGGCTCCTAATCCCAGGTATAAATGTTTTGCGTCTTTTCCACTCTGGAGGGGAGAGAGTTGATACCAACAAAGAATTAATTAGAAACAAAAGAAGCTTCACCATACAGGTGAGGCTTGTTTTCTTTGGTGAAATAGGGCTTCACATTTCTCCAGGCTCTTTAATGGTTTTAGAAACCTCAAACTTCCCTCAAGATGGTAGAGGAACTTCCCTCTGAGCCTCTACAGCCTGTACTTATTTCAACTAGAACATTTACACTGCACACTGCAAGTTCATCTGTCCATCTCCTTCAATAGCAAGTGAATTCCTTGAAAGTTAAGACTGCATCTATTCACTGTTTTATCCTCAGGACCTAGCACAAAGCTTTGAACACAGTGGATGCTTAATAAATATTTGTCAAATAAAAAGTGCTCCACATCACTCGGCATCAGGGAAATACAAATCAAAACCACAATGAGATATCACCTCACACCAGTCAGAATGGCTAAAATTAACACAGAAATGACAGATGCTGGCAAGTATGCGGAGAAAGGGGAACCCTCCTACACTGTTGGTGGGAATGCAAGCTGGGGCAAACACTCTGGAAAACAGCATGGAGGTTCCTCAAAAAGTTGAAAATAGAGCTACACTATGACCCAGCAATCGCACTACTGGGTATTTACCCTAAAGATACAAACATAGTGATCCAAAGGGGCATGTGCACCCGAATGTTTATAGCAGCAATGTCCACAATAGCCAAACTATGGAAGGAGCATAAATGCCTATCAACAGATGAATGGATAAAGAAGAGGTGGTATATATATATATATATACACATACATACAATGGAATACTATGCAGCCATCAAAAAATGAAATCCTGCCTTTTGCAATGATGTGGATGGAACTAGAGGGTATTATGCTGAGCGAAATAAGTCAATCAGAAAAAGATAATTATCATATGATCTCCCTGATATGAAGAATTTGAGAGGCAACATGGGGGACTTGGGGGGTAGGGAAGGAAAAAATGAAAGAAGATGGGATCGGGAGGAAGACAAATCATAAGAGACTCTTAATCTCACAAAACAAACTGAGGGTTGTTGGGGGGAGAGGGGAGGGAGAGGGTGGTTGGGTTATGGACATTGGGGAAGGTATGTGCTATGGTGAGTGCTATGAAGTGTGTAAACCTGGTGATTCACAGACCTGTACCCCTGGGGCTAATAATACATTATATGTTAATAAAAAATAAAAAATTAAAAACAACATTTAAATGGCACTTATGCAAAGTTTGTTGAAATTTTAATTCTGAATAAAAAAACATTATAAAAAATAAGTATTTGTCAAATAAATAAATGAATGAATAAATGACCTGTTGCATGGGTCCTAAGGAAAATCTAAGTGAAGATTCTACATGGGGATAGCCCCCAGCCTGTAGATACCTCCTTTCAAGTATCCCTTTAGATGCTACTGCTCTGGGTCCACAGCCGTGGAAACATGGAGGGTGTCTCTCTTTCTGTGCACATCTGTGACTGACTAAGAGCAGAGGGCTTGAATTAAGAACAGAGGAGGGCTGGCATTCCAAGGTGGCAGCAATCACGACCACCATCATCATCCTCAGCATCGGCATCATAACATTTATTGAGCACATATTAGGTGCCGGCTGCTAGGCTAAGTTCTTTATATGCATTATCTCATTTATAATGCAATCCTCCAAACAACTCTAGCGTTGTGCTCTTATTTTCATTTTATGGATGCCAACACTGAAACCTCAAGAAAGAAAGTCACCTATTGGGCATCTGGGTGGCTCAGTTGGTTAAGCAACTGCCTTCAGCTCATGTCATGATCTTGGAGTCCCAGGATCGAGTCCCACATTGGCCTCCCTGCTCAGTGGGGAGTCTACTTCTCCCTCTGACCTCTCCCATCTCATGCTCTCTCTCTCTCTCTATTTTCTCTCTCTCTAATAAATAAAATCTTAAAAAAAAAGTCACCTATTCAAGATAACATGGTGTTGAAATCAAGTTTCAAACCCAAGACAGAATGATCCTCACACTGCATTTCTTTAAATCAAGAAACAACTCAGAGGCTGACAGTCCTATCAGGACAAAGAAGAGCCTGAAATCAAACTTGTCTTATTCACTCTGAGCCCCTCTCCCATCTTACTTTAACAAAGCCTCTGGTCCTTCCCTCTCTCTTCTCATTTGAATGGGAGCCCCAAATGGTCTTCTATATGGCAGCTGATAACAATGGTACTGGAAACAAGGGGCTTGAATCCATCAGAATCTTCACAAAGGCTCCAAAAGCCTCTTTTAAAACATGACCCATGTAGTATGTGCTCATGAAAATAAACATTCAAACAGTATAGATGAGTGGAAAGTGACAAATAAAAGGCCTCTCTTGGAGGTAACCATTTTTCTTTGTTTGGGTGTCTGTTCTTGGGCAGTTATGTCCTTACACTACAAAAGGTTTACATCCCTATTTCTTTATATATGCCCTTCCCCTGAAAGAAGAATATATTCAATCACCTCAATGAAAGATGAGGAATTTGGCCCATTTTCCCAATTACTGCAAGTTGTATATTTTCCGTTGTCCTGTCTTTTTTCCTATTGATAACTGCCTCAGCTTTAAGAAGTATGCAAACTTCTCTCCTTACCTTTCAATTTAAATGTATTTCTTGACTCCCCAGGGTTATCCATCTGCTCTTTTTTGTTTTCTAATTAAACTCACCTTGTGCAGGGTAAATACAACAAATTTTTATTCTAGTTTGGTTTTGGGAGGGGGACATTTAATTACTAACATAGAAAAATCATCTTTTAGTACTTTTTCATTTAAAATATTCAGGAGTTTTCAGTTTTATTTGTTATTTTGGGGAAGGATTGGAATTTAATTGCTGTTTTGTCTTTATGTATAGAGTTTTAAATAACTATCTTGCAAATGAATTTCTGGAACACGGACCATTCTGAGATTCTATACCTATGACCTGACATTTTTTTTTTAAAGATTTTATTTTATTTATTTGACAGACAGAGATCACAAGTAGGCAGAGAGAGAGAGAGAGAGAGAGGAGGAAGCAGTCTCCCCGCTGAGCAGAGAGCCCGATGTGGGGCTCGATCCCAGGACTCCGGGATCGTGACCTGAGCTGAAGGCAGAGGCTTTAACCCACTGAGCCACCCAGGCGCCCCTGACCTGACATTTTTATGACCAGTTCAAATATGGAGATCCCAAGTAGCTATCTGGGGTTGCTTCCTCACCAATCACTTTTCTGAATTCAGTGGTTAGGACTTTTTTTTAATCATAAAAAATTTATTTGTTTCCTATTTTAGAGGTTTTAGCCTCTTACACTAAATAATTAGCACTTAATGAACCCTTAACTTCCTGAATTCTTGAAGTGATGGTGGGGAAGGGGGTGACAGTGGACATATGATCCAACAATACTAATAATTTTTAACTATTAATAACCAATTGGAAGAACTTTTTTTCAAGATTTTATTTATTTATTTGACACAGAGAGACAGACAGCACGATCAGGGGAGAGGAAGAAAGAGAGGCTCAGCAGGGAGTCTGACATGGGGCTCCATCTCAGGACCCCGAGGTCATGACCTGAGCTGAAGGCAGACATCCAACCATCTGAGCCACATAGGTGCCCCATATTGGAAGGATTTGAAATGATTTTTTAAAAAGATAACATTAATGATCATCTTAGGCTCAGCTCTCTTTGTCCATACTATATCCATCCAATACCCATATTCTATTAATTCTACCCCTTACCTGCACCTCTCTGCTGCTTCCCCAGGATTCAGACTTTTTGGTACAGTGAACAGTCTGTGCACTGCGCAAAGGTGCTTATCCAAGTGGAAAAGAGGTCTGAAATCCAGCTAGCATGCTGTGCCCTAACTGAAATACATGGGTATGAGGCTGTATCAGCCTGTAGAGAGTGAGAAGGGAGGCCTTTTGTCATTTTTATCAGTTGCTAAGTGTGCCAGTGGACCCCCCAGAGGCAGATGGTGCCTTGGAAGGAGGGGAGAGGAGTTCAGACAGCAGTAAGGGAGCCCCCAGAGATAGCCCTGCAACCATTCCAGGGCCCTGGTGCTGAGAATGGTTTACTGAGATGATGAAATTGGCTTTTGTGCCAATTCAAAAACTTTCTTAATGTATTTGCATTTTCATTTGTATGAGTTAGATATATTTGTACAACCTACAGTGTAAATTAGTATTTTATTTTTTTGTTCTAAAATTATCTCATTCAAGGGTGCCTAGGTGGCTCAGTTGGTTAAGCATCTGCCTTCATCTCAGGTCATGATCCCAAGGTCCTGGGATCGAGCCCCACATCAGGCTCTGTACTCAGTTGGCAGGTCTGCTTCTGCCTTTCCCTCTCCTGTGATCTCACTCTCTTTCAAATAAATAAATCGGATCTTCAAAAAATAAAAATAAATAAAATTATCTCATTCAATTAAGTGTTATAAAATAGCAATGACTACATGTTCCTTGATTCTGTGAACACACCCGCCACTTTCCATGAAGGTTTATGCCATATGGGTGTTTCTAAAAACCCAATCTGGTCAAATCACATCCTTCCTTAGAACCCTTCAGTGTCTTTCATTACTCACAAGGTAAAATCCAAGCTTTTTATCATGAAATACAGCCCCCTGAAAACCTATTCCGTGCCTGGTCCTGGGCCAGGCAAGGTGTGTGTGTATAGGAGGAGGATGACCGTCAGAGCTCAAAACCCCAAACAACTAAAACAAGGTGGAGATAGACATTGCTGCTGGGGAGCTGCAAACATGTCGCCATCATAGCAGTGACCATGAGCCTTGGAAAAGCTTGGTCTAGGTTGGCTGCACATACCTACTCTCTGTGTGACCTAGGGCAGGTCACTTAACCTGTCTGAGCTTCAGTTTCCTGGTGTTAATAATTTCCTCCTCACAAGACTGTCAAAAGGACTCTCTTAGTTTCCTGGTGCTGCTATAACAAGTTACCACGATTGGAATGGTTGCTAACAATAGAAATCTACCTTCTCCCAGTTGTAGAGGCTAGACATTGAGAATCAAAGTGTTGGCAGGGCCATGCCTCCTTTAAGACTCTGGTTAGAATCCTCCCTTGCCTCTTCCCAGCTTCTGGTGGTGGCTGGCAGTCTTTGATGTTCCATGGCTTGTGGGTGAGCCCCTCCCCTCTCTGCCCCCATCACCACATCGTACTCACCACAGTGGGTCTGCTTCTATGTCTCTTCTCTTCCACAAACAGGGAAAGCCAGCTGCTGGGTTTGGGGCTCACTCTCACTGAAAATGACCTCATCTTCACTTGAATACAGCTGCAAAGACCCTATTTCCAAATCAGGTCACATTCAGAGGTACTAGGGTTTAGGACTTCTACATATTTCTTTTGGGGTACATAAATCAGCCCACAATAAGGACTAAATGAAATAATGTAGAAAGAGGGCTTGCTGCAGTGTCTGGACTCAACCTGCTGCCTAGATTCAAATACTTACACCACTCCTGACTACCTGCGTACCCAAGGGTGAGATTCTTAATGTCTCTGGGCCTCAGTCTCCTCATTAGCAAATAGTGCCTCCTTCACTGGACCACAGAATAATGGCTTTCAATGCAATTACACAGGCAAGGCCCTCAGAGCAATACCTGCTACCCAGCAAGGACTAAGAAAATGTTAACAAGTAGTGCCACTGTAATTCTACCCAATCTGACCCACCCTTATGCTCAATTTTCTCTTTACAAATGGAGGAGTTTAAAATGTCAGAGATAACAGAAATGGGGGTGTCATCTTGAAAAAAACTAAAAATATATATATAATTCCTCTGCCTGACCCTTCTTCCCCTTCAAAATACAGATAATTGTTTTGGCGACAGACGCATCATGTCTCCTGTTACATGTGAGGTATGTGACTTCACCCTCCCCTGGTACTTTGGAAGCACCCCCTTGGTTATGAGCAGGGCTACAGAGACAGAGTCCTCAGGTACATCTGGCCATGGAGTGACACGCTTGGGTCACATGCGGTAATTTACTCTGAAGTTACACTTGGCTGTGGAGTCATAGTCCTCGGTCACATCTGAGCATGTTTAAGTCACACCTAGACATGGAGTCACATTCCTGGGTCACACTCAGGCCTAGGGTCACAGTCCTGAATGACCCCTGAGTACTGTGGACCCAAGGCACAGGGCTTTGTTCTATACCCACCAGACGTACTGACCCCATGAGCTACAGACCCTACCAATAGCTGTGCAGCCCAGCACTTCATAAATCTCTTGGTGGGTAGTAAGAGCTACCTCGGTAGACCTAAAACCTAGTATTACATTTTTGCTGGAGTAAGAAATACTGTTGTTCAAGTTGAAGATTTCCAGATGTAATCCCTTACATTCTTCCCAGAGGTGACATAGCACTGGGCCACAGTGAACGAATACTTTCTAGTTGATTAACTGGTACAGAAACATACCCCAAATTACATAAAGCATACTTTAACCACCAAGAAAACAATTACAAGCCCACAAAACTAGTAAGTCAGAGGATTTCTTTAAATAAACTTAAATCTGGGAATTAGAAGTATGCATATGCCTTCCCCTGCTGGGTAGGCACGTAAAGGGTGATTGTTTTGATTATGAGGAAGTCAACGAAGACAGCCTTTATAAACTAAATTATTTATGAAGTACAGTCACATAGTTCTAATATGTGTGTGTTCTTATTACAACTTCTTGTTTTTATCCTTGAAGATATTAATTTTAGAAAAATACACAAATAGAATATCCTTATTACAATAAAAGAAAGATTTATTAGACCTTTCTATCAGAAACAAAATACTGTCTACTTTCAATAAGAATCTTAAATATGTAGGGCACTTTTTGTTTTCATGTTAATATTCTATTTATACTCTACATATGACCCATAACTTTAAGACAGTTATTCTTTACATATACATATACACACTCAAACTGGTTAACATGAACAGTGGAGTGTTCTTTTCTGCTACATAATTCAAATGTGAATAAGCTTTGTCCTGGTTTTATGCAAAATACTTAATCCCTTAATTTACAAACTTACTTAGCAACAGCTTGAGAAGGAAAACTTGAATTTAATGTACCAAATTTATTATATTGCTAGTACAATATGCACATTTGAAAACATTTAGCTGCTTTCTAATGAAAAATCCTTTCCCTTATCACTGATTTTTTCTAATTTTACTATCAGTGTTTTACATTAATATCAGCAATCTCACTTTTTTCTCTCCCTTTTTACTTTATCTCGGTCTTGTAATTTTCAGTAGAGAGGGCATTGGAAAAAAAAATAAAAGGAAACAAAAGCAGGCAATGGGTTTAGAAAACCTCCTGATTATTGATGCTGATAATTCTTGTGGCCATCATTGCTATAGGGAGTTGATCCTGAGATTCTAGCAAGGTAAATGGGGAGGGGGAGAAAGGGACCCAGACTGGAATTCAATGGTATAAATGTTCCATTTCCCATTTGGAGAAACCGCACCTTTGTAATCCAGGGCACACCACTGCTAATCAACGCTTCGTATCAGGAAATGTTTCTTATTATTTGGCAAACTTTCTACTTCGTAGACAGACTATCCTCGGTGGTCCTGAAGGCAGAAAACCAGGAATGTTTGTATCCTGATTGCCAGCTCTCTTGCTGGAGTCACCTGTACCATTGGAGGCGTGGAAGGTCAGTGTGATACTAAAGAGTCAGCAGAATCCTGTGGTCTGGGGTAAAGCAGTTAAGGCTGCAGAACTCTGGCCAGTCAAGCCTGAGTCCCCAGTTCCTGACTTGTGAATGCCTTGTTACTCCTGAACAACTGACTGGACATTTTCTCTTCCTATTCTCACCTACTGCAGGCTGCCTCAACCCTGTCTTGTAATCACAACCACTTCCACAGCATGAGTTGACTTGCACCCCCTTTGGAAGTTCACGTGAAGAGCTGTCTGTTTTCATATTTCTTTTTCCACAACCTGGATTTTAACATAATAAACCTGGGACCAAAGACCTACATAACAGCTTCTTCCTCTTCTAAAAAGTTTTTATTCTTTTTTTGGGGGGGGGTGAGGGAGAGAGGTTTAAATACATACAAAATGTAGTATCTTAACCACTTTTAAGTGTCTATTTTAGTGGCATTAGATACATTCACACTGTTGTACAGGACTCTTCATCTTGTAAAATGGAAACTCTATACTCATTAACAATGACTTCCCATTCCCTGTCCCCCACCAGCCCTTAGTCTCTATGATGCTGACTGTTCCGGGTGCCTCATATAAATGGAATCAAGGGGTCCCCGGGTGGCTCAGTTGTTAAGCATGTGCCTCCGGCTTGGGTCATGGTCCCAGGGCCCTGGGATTGAGCCCCGCATCAGGATCCCTGCTCAACAGGGCAGTCTGCTTCTCCCTCTCCCACTCCCCCTGCTTGTGTTCCCTCTCTCGCTGTGTCTCTCTCTGTCCAATAAATAAATAAAATCTTTGAAAAAAATGGAATAAAACAGTACTTGTCTTTTTCTCTACCTTTCCCAACTCCCTTTAATCTATTTCAAACATGCCCTCTCTCATGGGAGAAGTCATTCTTTTTTAATCTCTTTCTTACCCTTTCCCTCTGGGGGAAAAAAACAAATTAAACCCTGCCTGGCCTCTCTTCCCTTCTTCTCTCCATTTATAAGCCTCCATTAAAAAAAGGGGGGGAACTACTGAGATAATAATTTTCTGATTCTTTTATATCAGTATGAGTTTTGAAATGTGATTAACCATACAAGAGAACTAGATGCCAACATCTAAAATCTCCAAAATGGCCTGAAGTTCTTTTCAAAATCTTCATAAAAGTTTCAATTTAACTCTGTTCACCTTGATTAAACTTATTTCCCTTAAGCAGGAAGTGTCTTTTAACTCATTTGTATTCCTTTTTCTTTGGAGGCTGATTCTAAGTATTCCAATCATAGTGTTTGAAGAGACTAAAGAGAAAACGCTTCCCAACAAAGTATATAGATTTCAACCCTGTGGTGGGTTAAAGAGGTTTTTGAGGACGAGAGTCAACCAAATCATAATGTTTAATACTATGTCTCCAGGAAAGTATTCTCTGTTCCACACAGCCCCTGAGAAATGAACTTCTGGAATACAAGTTATTTATAAAATGAGGACTGAGTCTGTGCTATATACTTCCTAGCGATTTTCATTAGAAACACAGAGCAGAGGGACGCCTGGGTGGCTCAGTTGGTTAAGCAGCTGCCTTTGGCTCAAGTCATGATCCCAGCGTCCTGGGATCGAGTCCCACATCAGGCTCCTTGCTTGGCAGGGAGCCTGCTTCTCCCTCTGCCTCTGCCTGCCACTCTGTCTACCTGTGCTCTCTCTCTCTCTCTCTTTAACAAATAAATAAATAAAATCTTAAAAAAAAAAAAAAGAAACACAGAGCAGAAAACTGTCAGCCAACTCAATGCCACAGGATACACAGTGAACAGTGAGAGAAGCCGACAATCAGGTCACAGCACCAGCATGTCTTCCAGACCCTTGCTGGAGTATATGGCCAACAGAGTTCAAGACCCAACTAGTCAATAGGCTGAACCTATAGATTCTATAAACATTCTATGATTCTGAATACCTGTATGGTTTTGGGGATGTATTTTCTAACACTGCATGTTAAAGAAACATATGGTTCACTACGGTGCATACAGACTTTGAAGACCCCATGGGAGAGGGCATTGAAGTCGGGGAAGTTTTCTAAGAGAACAAGTCAGAGCTACAGAAGTGATCCTGGAGCAGAAGCCAGCCAGCTAACTGTATTGTTCAGCAGAAGCTACTTACAGAGGGATATCAAAAACCATCAGAGAGCTACAATACAGAAAGTTAAAGAAAATCCCAACTCTTGTATAAATTGCCAATTTAAAGATAACATATTAGCTGACGGTCCAATGAATCTCTGAGCTGGGAATGTTGATCAAAAAGTTCTGATCTGGGGGTGCCTGGGTGGCTCAGTGGGTTAAGCCTTTGGCTCAGGTCATGATCCCAGGGTCCTGGGATCGAGCCCCTCATCAGGCTCTCTGTTCAACAGGGAGCCTGCTTCTCCACCTCTCTCTGCCTGCCTCTCTGCCTACTTCTGATCTCTCTCTGTCAAATAAATAAAATCTTAAAAGAAAATTTTAAAAAAAAGTTCTGATCTGGGGACACCTGGGGGGGTGCAGTCAGTTAAGTGTCTGACTCTTGGCTTTGGCTCAGGTTGTCATCTCAGGATCGTGAGATTGAGCCTGGTGCTGGGCTCCAGGCTCAGTGCAGAGTCTGCTTGGGACTCTCTCTCCCTCTCCCTCTGTACTTTCCTCCCCGTATCTCTAAAATAAATTATGATCTAAAAAAGTTATGATCTGAACAGGGAAATACAAATAGTAATTGAGATCAAGTTACTACCAGGGCAAAAGACATGCTAATGAGCAGCCTCCTTTTTTCTCCCCAAAGGTCTGTGTAGGACTAGAGTCAGCTGCCTTGGTCAGGGAGCCTAGAGATCCCCCCCTTTGCAGTTAATGGAGAAGAAAGAAAGTGGCTTTCATGGACTTTTTTTTTAAGCTTTTTTATTTAAACATATAATGTAACCCCACCACCCTCTCCCAACACCCCTCCCCCCATCCCCCTCAGTTTGTTTTATGACATTAAGAGTCTCTTTTGGTTTGTCTCCCTCCCGATCCCATCTTGTTTCCTTTATTCTTTTCCTACCCCCTTAACCCTCAACCCCATTGCATCTCCACTTCCTCATATCAGGGAGATCATGTGATAGTTGTCTTTCTCCGATTGACTTATTTCGCTAAGCATAATACGCTCTAGTTCCATCCATGTCGTCGCAAATGGTAAAATTTCATTTCTTTTGATGGCTGCACAGTATTTGTTTGAGGCCTCATGTTCTGGGCAGGCCATTTGTCACAACAAACATTAACTCCCTCTCTAAACTCTTTGAACTATTAAAGCCACTTTCACATTATTTAGCACTTAACTCTCTGAAGTATTCTTCAAATACTTGGTGCACACAAATCTGGCCTCCTCATTAGGATTATAAACAACCTAAAGGCAACTAAATTGACTTGCACTTCATGAGAATCTCTGAGGCACATGGGTGGTCAGTCGGTTAAGTGTCTGCCATTCGGCTCAGGTTATGATCTCAGAGTCCTGGGATAGAGCCCCACATCAGACTCCCTGTTTGGTGGCAAGCCTGCTTCTCCCTCTCCTACCCCTCCTCCCGGCTCATTCTCCCTATCTCTATCTCAAATAAAGAAATAAACAAAATCTTTTTTTTTTTTTTAGAAATAAATAAAATCTTAAAAAAAAAAAAAAGAATCACTCATATACCTAGACATGGCTGGGCATGGATGGGGTCTCTGACAAACACAAGTTGACAACTCATAGGATGAGGTTCTTAGAGTCACAAGCCTTAAAGCAACAATAACTCCACAGGCCAGTCTCAGCCCAGCTTCCCAGGAAGAGCATGGATGGAGAATGGAAGCTTGGTAGTTACCAGGAATCACAACAGGGTAGAGAAATCCTGAGTCCTGTGCATGGGGGAAACTGCTTACCACCTAGAGCCTACCAGCTCCATTACTGCAGGAACTGTGTTTTGTTCCCTACCCAGCACCAAGCATCCAGTAGGGACTCAGAAAACATATGCTGAATAAATGATAAACATAGGAAATACTTTGGTCTCTTGGATGAGTGTCCCCACACCTTGTGTTTTCCTTCATTCATCATTTATCACCAAGCTGCAAAAGTTAAAATGACTCTAGAAAACAAACCAACACCAACTTGGTACCCACATGGTACCCACATGGTACCCAGGGAGGTGTACCTGCCCAGGGTGTGTGTTGTAGGCAGGGGGAGGAAGGTCACTGGCCTGCTAGCTACAGGTCTGGGGCTTGCTGTGGAGGGACAAGAGCTGCTCTCCTTGGGTGAAATGGCTGGATGTCAGATCAAGTTCTTGGCAGCCCCCAGGCAGTGGAACACTGCTCTGCATGGTCCCTGTCTGGCTGGCAGCTTCCTGTGCTGTCACAGTTGTGACAGCTGCGCAGTGCACAACTCTCCAAGGTTCTTTGGTGCACTGCCATTTCTGACCTGCCTCTCGACTACTCCTGGGAAGTAGCTGGGAAGCTCTGGTGCTTAGGGACCCTGTTTTCCATTGGCTTTCATTATTTAGCGGGATACCTAACTATCCTGCTTTTTAAGATGGGAGTCATTGAAGATGGCCTTTAGCTTTTCTGGTTGACATGAACTTACTGATTCTGTGTGGTAAGAAGAACTGCATTTCGCTCTGTTCCATATCAGTGTTGGTTTTCACTGGGACCACATGACCACATTTACTCACAAGTCTCTCATCACAGTAACTGACATCTGTCATAGACTACCACTAGGTGAAAACCTCTGTCTGAATACTTTATTTTATTTTTACTTTTTTTAAAGATTTTATTTATTTATTTGACATAGAGAAACCACAAGTAGGCAGGAGAGAGGAGGAAGCAGGCTCCCTGCTGAGCAGAAAGCCCGATGCGGGGTTTGATCCCAGGACCCCGAGATCATGACCTGAGCTAAAGGCAGAGGCTTTAACCCACTGAGCCACCAGGCACCCCTGAATACTTTTTTAAAAAATTAAAGATGAAAGTGCTCCACATCACTCGGCATCAGGGAAATACAAATCAAAACCACAATGAGATACCACCTCACACAAGTCAGAATGGCTAAAATTAACAAGTCAGGAAATGACAGATGCTGGCGAGGATGCAGAGAAAGGGGAACCCTCCTACACTGTTGGTGGGAATGCAAGCTGGGGCAACCACTCTGGAAAACAGCATGGAGGTTCCTCAAAAAGTTGAAAATAGAGCTACCTTATGACCCAGCAATTGCACTACTGGGTATTTAC
>ML108754.1:0-38853 GCA_003697995.1 Taxidea taxus jeffersonii | reverse complement strand
GCAGCAATGCTGATTGTGGTAGACTGTAAAAATGGTCGTAAGTTATTTTCTTCACTGATTCTGGGCCAGACCTGTGATTTGCTTAACCAATGGGAATTTAGCAAATGTGATTCATGCAAAGTCTTGAAAAATACTTGTGCATTCGACCTTGCTCTCTCTTGCTGCTTTTGGGAACTCTGCAACAACTACCATGTGGAGAAGCCAGAATTAGCTTGCTGGAAGGTGAGAAACCATGGCCTAGTCACTCCTGTCACCCTGGCGGATAGGCTGCCAATAGCCAGACACATGGTGAGGTCATCCTAGATCCTAGATCATCCAATTGTCAGTCAAACTACCGTCATAGATACATGAGAGAGCCCAGCAGAGTCTCCTGATCTAGACTCAGAGAATCACAAATTCACAGAAACAGGAGCTAAATAAATGATTACTGTGAAAAGTCACTAAATTTTGGGAGTGCTTTGTTACAAAAGTTAACTGACAAAATGATGGTGTGTTGGGTGCAACAAGTATTAACTTGCATCCACACACTAACCCTGTGAGGTTGATTTATTTTGCAGAAGGAGACAGTAAGCCTCGAGAGGTGGAGAAATACAGCCAACTTCACCCAGCTAGTGAGAGGTGGAGCCAGGACTGAAATCTGGTTTGTCTAGCTCCGCAGTCCAGCTTCATCCTTTGTACTAAATTGGTCACACCAAAAGCCCAAACAGCAGGATTCAAGAAAATATCATTATTTGGCAAAAGGTTTAAGTGATGTTTACATTGCTGTTATTGTTTTGATTCATGATAATTCCTTTCATGGTCACCCTAAACTACTTTCAAAAATAGGCAAGTTATGACTAATGAATGGCCAAATACGTTTCCTTTATATGGAGATTTATAGTTTTAAATTACAAGGTAAGAAAATACATAAACTTTATCTCACTCAATTAATGTGATAGTAAGGGGCTGATAACTAGACAGACCACCACTCTGTATGGGCCAATATCTTTTTTGAGATAAAATCAACATGTCACAACACGGCATCTAAGCTTGCCAAACATGTATGTGTCCGTTCATACACTCAACAACTGATTTATATTCATTAAGCACATACATTGTGGCAAGCTCAATTATTGGGTATCCCACAGTGAGCAAGAAGAACTTTATTTTAGTGTGGAAGGTGGTCAATAAATATGTGGGTCAAATAAGTTGATTAAAAATTGCAGACTATCATATAGTCAGGATTTATTTTGGATATAGGTTCCATAGGACTTGCTGAAGTATTGGGAATGAGAAATGGAAAGGAGTCAAGGTTTCTACATTGGGTCATTTTAAGTTCTTGGAGATTTAATATAGATCAATGTTGCAAACAGCAACCCCATGTGTGGACTGTGAGTGGATCTTTCTTATGGACATACACTACTCCCATTATGCCAGGTACTACCATCAAGCAGGATGACTTGGTATTATGAACTTAACTTTCAGAAAAGTAAATAATACTTAGACAACACTTAAAGAAAACACTTGTGTTCCTTATAACTCAAGAAAGAGGGATGCCTTGTAGAAACCAGCACTGGTACATGGAGTTCAAAACTAAAACAAAATAACAGAAACATCCAAGACTGAGGAGAGCTGGGGCAATTCAGATGGAGAGAAAGCCAAAGACTTTTGGAGAAAGGCATGAAGCAGCCAATACACTACATCCATAGCGCTTACCCAGGAGGAAAGCTCCTTTCTCTATACAGCCATAAAGAGCTTTGTCTTAATTTGACTTCTACTGGGGTCAAAGAGGATACTGGTCAAGGGGAGTCAATTTCATAACTTGCTCTGTTACAAAAGCTATCTTTCTGGGATCAGTGTTATGGAAAATTATGATGTCCCTAGATATGATGGCATACCTTCTGAATCTTTCAACAAGAAGAAAGCTTGTTACTTAGGTGTCCATTGACTCAATAATACTTGTAATCACTGCAACGTTTACTGAGTGCTTAAAATGAAGTAGGTACTGAGCACTGAGCCATGATTTCACTGAAATTTCAGAACAGCTCAAGGAAGAGGTATTGCCTCTGTGCACACAGTGTGCACACAGCTAAGACTTAGCGCCAAGGATTCTTCCTCTATCAGCCAGAGCTGCTACCCAGTTAGGGAATCCTATACTGTAGCTTTCAAATCACTTTGCAGAGGGATAATTGTAGTAACAATCCTTTCTTCTCTGTTTATGGTCTGTCTCCATCTCGAATATCAGCTTCGTGAGGATTTTACTTCTTTTCTCATTGCTCTATCTCCAGTGTTTAGAAGTGCTTGGCATTATAACTTTTCAGTAAGTTCTTGGTTAAATTAATAAATGACTCTATTCTATATCTTCTCCAAGAACTTGGCTAGAGTCCTCCAGATTTTTGGGTCATGGATCTATTGGATACATCTGAACTACAGGTGATATTGTAATGTCACTTCATTTGCTGAACAATAGACATGGAAATCACATAGAAATGGCATGAAATGTTTCCAAAGTATCCAGAATGGCTGTATCCAAATGAGGTTCTTAATTGCTACTAACCAAAGGTGGCCTGCTCTGAGAAATTTACCAATAGTATAATATTATTCTATTATCATTTGCTGATTGAGAATGCTTAATCAGATCTATTCTCTATCCCGATTCTTCAAGAAAATGATGATTTGGAAATATTGGGGCTTAAAAAAAACCAGATATGGATTCATATATTGACTCTCCTAATTCAGTTTAATTCAATGAATGTTCTTTAACATAAAGGGGTCAGCCGACATTATCTCCAATTAACTTAGTGTTATTTTTCAGTAACCCAAGCTTCCTAGCCTTCTTAAATGGGAGATGGAACACATTAACCTTAATTTTGATCATCGTTATTTTCTAATACAGTGTATAGTAAGGGTCTTCATCATCTTTTTTTTTTTAAACAGGGTTTATTTATTTATTTCTTTGAGGCAAGAGAGTGTGTAGGATGGGTGGAAGGGCAGCAGGGAGAGGGAAGCAGACACCCTGCTGAGTGTGAAGCCCACTGCACACAGGGCTCTGTCCCACGACCCTGAGATTGTGCCTGAACAGAAACCAAGAGTCAAACACTACACTGACTGAGACACCCAGGTGCCCCTAGTTAGGGTCTTCTGTTTCCCTTTGTCTTAGCAGTGTTCTTCAATAACCGTTGTCACTTGTCACTAGTGTCAATGAATGCACTTCTAATTGCACCTTTATCTCCCCACAATGTGATTCTTAAGTAGCCTGAGCTAGAAAACCAAATAATCAGATTTATTTGAACTATGTATTAACTGTGAGTTAATAGAGTGGATAACAATGCACTTAGGAGCTGTGGTTTGGAAACCCCTTTTAATGATCTCATGGATCCTTTTCCTAACTTCTGGAATCTAAAAGCAATGTTTTAGAAGGCTGAAAATACTAAAGCTTGATGGGTGTCTGCATCTAAATGAAAGGGAATTATCAAAGAACTGTCAGATTTCCTGAAGAGTCAACAAAAACAGTGAGGCTGTTTTAAGGGGTGAGGACTGAAGCAAGTTGCAGACCTGAGCAGCAGGACTGGGAGTAGGATACTGGTAGCAGGCAGTTGCTTCCTCTGCCCTGGATTCCACATTCCATTCAAGTGCCTGTGCAGAGAATTCCATTCTACTGAGAATATTCAGACCATGCACGAGACGCTGACCAAACACAGCTCCAGGGAGCCAAAAATAAAGGCTTTGCTAAGGCCGGGCCAATTAACCAGAGCTCCACCACTGGCTTCTATGGGAAGTGAGATAAACCTTTATTACTGTAGGAAACATCCAAGAAGGAGTGTGAGAGGGTGTCCCAGGACATTTGATAATCTAGGAATTTAATAGCCGGATAAGCCCTCCCATATAATTTCTTTCAAGTCACATTTAACCCTGGGATTTTGCCTCCTCCACGCAGCCTTCCTCAGGCGCCAGCAAGAAGAGAGCATCTTCATTTCTGTGCTCCAACTACCCTTCTGCAAAATCTCTAGGGACATTTCCTGTGAAGTATGGAAGTCATTGTTTGACTCCCCTTCCAGGCTGGGAGTTCTCAGAGAGGAGGAGCCAGTCTTATTTAACAAGTTGTCTCCAGCACAGAGCACACTGCTTGGCACCCTGTAGGCAGTAGAGAGAAGGGACCAGAGAGAAATAGCTAAAGACTTGGAGCCAAGTTCCCAAAGTACTGTCCCCAGACCAGCATCATCACCTGGGAACTTCTTAGAAAGGCAAATTCCTTGGCCCTGCCCCAAGCCTACTGAATCAAAAACTCTGGGGCTGGAGCCCTGAAATGTGTTGTCACTAGCCCTCCAGGCAACCTTGGCTCTTGATAAAAGTTTGAGAATCCCTCCCTAAGACTTTAAGGAGAAGATGTTACTTTTCATCTCTGACTGCACTTCTCATATTACCTGTCCCATAAACACTCACACCCATGTCATCTTTCTTTTAGAATGGGAGCTCCTGAGGGCAGGGATGAAGTCCTGTCTTATCGGTATTCTCCAAAGCCCCTAGCTTGCAGTCCAGCACAGAGTAAGTTGGACAAATACTAGCTGAATGACACAGTATCTGTCACAGAAAGTCCCTGTGGCTGTGACTGGAACAAGCCTTTCTGAAATGATGCTTCTGGCTAAATATTTCCAAAGATGAATCATGTCTAAGATACTGATTCTAATGGGAATTATCATACAGATGAATCATATCATAATGAGAAAACCTGGCTGCCAAGGATGCCTCTTGAAAAGAAAAAATCAAATCAGGACAAATGGATTATGTTGAGGCTTGGGATGTCAGGCCATGAATTAGGCCGATAGAAGGGATTTAATGGCCTGAACTACCAGGCTCCCTGTGGCTCAAAGGAGCAACCGGTCAGTTAATGAATCACATGGGGACAAAGCCCCTACAAGAAAAAAAAAAAAAACTTTCACAAATCCTGCAGACCATGATACCTTGGCTCTGAGGCTCCAAGGCAGCGTTCTTGCTAAGCTGTGCACGTGTGAAGCTGTGAGAGACAGAAAGTTCCTGAAGTCCTATGGCTCCAGGCTGCTGTGTGTCCACACAGGTGGGGGACCAAGGCGGACACAGAGGGGCGGGTTGTTTACTTCCTGTGCCAGCTGAATCCCCACTCACCTTGTCCCTGGCCTCTTCTGCCCCTTGCCGCCTGAGGTTATTGCTTCTGGACCAACCAACACTACATTTCCTTCTTCTACTCTTTGCCTGAAGCCTGACCTCCTGGAACATCCTGCTATGACCACCAAGAGGTAGAATAGCAGAACAGAAGCCTTGCAGTACAGAGGAAACAGCCTGGTCTTTGCATCATACTGATCATGACTCCTACTGTTAGCATTTAGCAGCAGCAGGGAAGTAACCTGTGTTCCCCCCTCCACCACCAATTTTTATTTAAATTCTGGTTAGGTAACATATAATGCAATATTGGGGGTTTTGGAATAGAATTCGGTGGTTCATCACTTACATACAACACCAAGTGCTCATCACGAGTGCCCTCCTTAATCCCCATCACTCAGCCTATCCCCCACCCACCTCCCTCCAGCAACCCTCAGTTCGTTCCCTATCACTAAGAGTCTCTCATGATTTGTTTCCCTCTTATCTTTTTCCCCCCTTCCATATGTTTATCTGTTTTGTTTCTTAAATTCCACATATGAGTGAAATCCTGTGGTATTTGTCTTTCTCTGATTGACTTACTTCACTTAGTATAACACATCTAAGTTCTAGCTGCATCGCTGCAAATGGCAAGACTGCATTCATTTTGATGGCTGAGTAATATTCCACTGTGTGTGTTGTGTGTGTGTGTCCCCTGTGTTTTTTTTCAATTGGAGATTATCAAAGAGTTGTTACAAGCCAGGAATAAATGATAAGATAGCTGTGAATTCTTTGTCTCTAGCTACACAGCTCTTCAGTGTCCAGTGGTCATAACAGCATCAATGCTCGCATCTCCAGAGCTCCAAGACTATGCCTGCTAACCTGTAAGACCTGAGGTGACTTTCCACCCTGAAAAGCCATCACCCCCACCCATCCCTCCTATTTATTCACTGGTGATTCCAGGGTGCTGGAGCCTTTTCAATGCTTGGCCTCCTACATATGGAGGTGTCTGAGTGTTTTCTGGGCCACAGTTCCTCAAACAGCCACACTCTGAGTTCAGTTTGGGCTTGAGTACCCACCATGCTGTAGATGCAGACATTGGCACGGTATTGGGTACATATGTGGCATTCAATAAATGGGGCTATCAACCTCCTTGGTTCATATGGCAGTTCGAGCATGAATCCTCTCTCCCTCCAGGTTTCCTTCTTCCTCTCACTTCTCTGCTCTTCTTTCTCTCTAGGTTGATCCTGGGGTGTTTTCTCCAACTTTCTCTGGATCCCCATGGTTTCTTTACTCTCAATTTTTCTTATTCTGCTTCTCTTTCAAATCCTCTTTGCCTTCTTTTTACACTCCTCCCATCTTTTTTCTTGCTCTGTCCTGATCTTCCTATCTTCCTCACTCTCTCTCCTTGCTGTTCCTTTATTCCCATTGCCTGTGTCTCTCCTCCACCCCTCATTTCTTCTCACCTCTTTTTAAGGGGGATCCTCTGAGCTTCACTTCCAGGGGCAAAGAAAGAAGGTGGGAATAAAGGAGGAGTGTTGACTAGTAGGGTCTGTAAGCAGAAACTCTCCTCTAATTGTCAGTAGACAGTTGTACCTCATTATTGAATGCACTGTATTTCTTCTATTGGAAATCTTCAGTACTTTAATTCTTGAAAATCTCTCCTCTGATGGGTGCCAACTGAATGGCCACCAGAGTGGAGTCAGGGACACTCTTCCCTCTAACTTCCAAGGAATAGGAACTTGATAGTTGACTCAACATTAGACCCACCCTCAGACACAGGACCCAGTTAGGGTCCACTGGCTGCTGGCACAATGGTACCCACTTCAGAGCCTCATGCTACCAGGAAGACCCGAGAGTCGCTTAGAACTAGCAGTGCAGATTCTCAGGTTTCATTCAGGGTAGAATCAGGCTTAGCAACTGGCTGACCACACCACATGTCAACCAGTGAGCATGCTTCAGGCAGATGAACTAGGCCATGATGAGTGAATAGAGAGCACCAGGTTTCCAGGAGCCAGAGTCATCAATGAGCTCAGACAGGTCAAAAGGACATGAGGCCTGGGAGAGGACCTGTTGGGTATAGAAAAAAAGGCACAGGGGCCTGGAGAGGATGGTGGAATTGAGGAAGAGTGTAGTAAAGGGGTATAGCCCAGCTTGGTGGGGAAATCCTGGGACCCACATGCAGAGAAGAGCAGCCTCTGCAGGGGCTTAAGGAACAACCAGATCCCAGGCAGGAGTGCTCTCTCAGAGGAATCCTCTGAGTGGCATGGACTAGCATGCAAGGCAGACATGAACAAAGTCTCTGGCTGCTCTTTAATCTTTGAAGTAGAAGAAATCTATGCCTATGAGTATCTTCTTTGTTTGGACTCCATTCATTCATTCATTCATTCAATTAACAAATATTTATTCAATGTGTACTTTGGGCCAAATAGTGTTCCAGAAACTGGAGACAAAATGATGAATTTTTTCTTCAAGAAAGTTACCAAGTCTCAGGGGAAGTAGGCCAGAAAGTGGGCAATTCTATTATAGCATGCAATTCTACAATGGTGTGAGCACGAAGTGCTTTGGGAACACAGAAGAGGGTCTTCGAAGGCCATGGGCGTGGGGGGTGGGGAGCCTCTCTTAGGTTGTAACAACTAAACATAACCTAAAGACAGTAAGAGTTAGCCAGGAAAAGGTGAGGGCAGAATAAGGTAAGACAGAGGGAAACATTCTTAACAGAAGGAACAGCAAGTGCAAAGTGGCTCCCTGTGGAGCCGAGAGTGAGTAGTAAGTAATGAGTCTGGAGGGTAGGCAGGGTCTAAACTCTTGTATGTGAATCCAATTAGGTTAGAATTATTTCCTTTCACAAATATTTCCAAAGCTAACAACCATGGAGGTAGCTTCAACAGGAAAAAAAACTGTTTATGGCTGGAGGACACCCATTGTTCTTCTAGGGATACCATACTAAATACTGAAGATGCAACATCAAAGAGGACCCAGTCTCAGCTCTCAAGGCACCAATGAGATAGAGATGATCATTTCTACTTCTTCTTTTTTTAAAAGATTTTATTTATTTGAGAGAGAGAGAGAGAGAGAGAGAGCAAACACAGGGGGGGGGGGGGGCAGAGGGAGAGAGATATGCAGACTTCTTGCTGAGCATGGAGCCCAGTGCAAGGCTCAATCCCAGGACCCTGGGATCATGACCTGAGCCGAAGTCAGATGCTTAACAGGCTGAACCACCAAGTGCCCCAAGAGATCACTTCTAAGAGTTCTTACTTCTAAGAGTTATCACTTCTAAGAGTTCAACTTGATGGTTCCTTATTATTAAGAAAAACCTATGGGAATGGAAAATGCCCAACATTACTTACCAGCCTGAACAGTAGAGAGACCACTGACTTCATTCACACCTGCAGTGTAACAATGACAGAGTGGGCAGCGATTGAGAAGTCTTCTTGTCTAGTTGGACATATAGAGCCAGGAAAAGACGGGAAAGACTGAAGGAGACATTGCCTTCCTCTCTACCTTTGGAATATAGCAGTGGAAATGTAAGCCTTTAAGAAGTTTCTAAAATAATGGGGACAACAAAACAATAATCCGGTAATGGCATTAGAATTGTACACAAGTTTATGAAGAAGAGTCAGGGACTCTCTAACCCCAAGTAGAGAGTATCTGTCCCGTTAGAGAGGTTCTCAGCTAAAGTGTGTGCATAAGCATAAATGCTCAGGGACAGGATCATATGGAGATACTGAAGGTCAAAGACAACATGCTCAGAGGTGTGGAAAAGCTATTACTGTCCACCTCATCTGTGCTTCCCCTGTAGTCAGATACAAAAGAAAGAGTCCGCACAAGGTGCATTCCAAAGAACTGCACGGATATTATTAAAACCAAACAAAACAACACCTAAAATTCGTCAAAACCAAGGCCTACAATCATATTAAAAAAAATAAAAGCTTCTAATTTACATTCCAAAAATAAGGCATTTGGCCTTTACATTTTGTCATTTAAAAAGCCTGTTCTGTTGTCTCTACTGAGCTTAAGGTTTTTCTTGGCTATCAAAACAAAGAGGTCTTTTGTTGACAGAAACAGGCGACAGTGTTTCGGTAAAAAGATTATATACAGAATAATGGTATGAAGCTCCATTGTGTAAAAAGTAGACTTAAGAGCTCTCCCTGTCTCTGGGTTTCTTGCAACAATCTAAAATACCTTTGTCCTTCACTTTGTGGGGACCCTAAACAACTGGATGCAGCCATTGTTTTCTAAGAGCTTATAAGGGATACTATGCAGATGTGACTACATATAATTAAAGGCAATGTTAACTATAGTGTATTAATGACTAGAGCCATGACCAGTCCCACTGGGACCAATCACTATTGGGCATCTCCAGGACTTTTCTCTTCTTTGCACCCTCCATGATCCGATGATCCATGGTATGCTGTACTGTATACAATTGGAACTCATAATATATTCCCTGAATTGATTTCAGTTTGCTCTTCACAACTGTATTACTGGACATTACCAGTAATGCCAAAGGCAGGGGACAAAGATGATGCAGCCAGCATCATGGCCAGGTAGGCTAGAGGGAGGGTAGGGCAGCTGATGCTCACTTCCAGCAGAGCAGGTAGGAGCTAAAGGAGACTTAGTGAATGCAGTGCTGAGCTGGAAGAAGGGGCCTTCTGATGGGGCCATACCTCAGTATAAATCCTAGTCATTTCTGTGGTTTCTTTGGACATCAATGGGTGCCTTTTGGGGAACAAACGAGGGTTCAGCTGGAGGGTTCTTTCATCTGTGGACCTAAAGTCAGGCTATCTTTTGTCACTGGGAAGCTCATTCTGTGTTCTTTTTTCTTTTTTTTTTTTTTTTAAGATTTAATTTTTTGACAGACAGATCACAAGGAAGTGGAGAGGCAGGCAGAGAGAGGGAGAGGAGGAAGCAGACTCCCCGCTGAGCAGAGAGCCCAATGTGGGGCTTGATCCCAGGACCCTGGGGTCATGACCTGAGCTGAAGGCAGAGGCTTAACCCACTGAGCCACCCAGGCGCCCCTGTATTCTTTTTTCTGAAAACCGTGTGCCCTCCATGCATTTCTAATGCTTATAGCAGCAATGTCCACAACAGCCAAACTATGGAAAGAGCCTAGATGTTCATCAACAAATGAATGGATAAAGATGTGATACACACACACACACACAGAGACACATACACATACACACACACACACACACACACACACACACACACACACACAATGGAATACTATGCAGCCATCAAAAATTTGAAATCTTGCCATTTGCAGAGACATGGATGGAACTAGAGGGTATTATGCTAAGTGAAATAAGTCAATCAGAGAAAGGCAATTATCATATGATCTCACTGATATGAGGAATTTGAGAAGACAGAGGATCATAAGGGAAGGGAGAGAAAAATGAAACAAGATAAAACCAGAGAGGGAGACAAACCATAAGAGACTCTTAAATTCAGGAAACAAACTGAGGGTCGCTGGGGGGTGGGAGGGGAGGGATAGGGGTGCCTGGGTGATGGACACCGTGGAGGGCATGTGCTATGGTGAGTGCTATGAATTGTGTAAGACTGATGATTCACAGACCTGTACCTCTGAAACAAATGATACATTATATGTTAATGAAAAAAATCTTGGGCCCTCATCACAAAAAAAAAGGAACTCGAATGATGCTTAGTTACTTGCTCCCTTTGGGCGAAGGAAAGAGGAAGGGAGATCTGTGTTTATCATGGATGGAGAAGGAGCACACAGGGAGTCCTGGCATGGGGCCACACTGATGAACAGACCACAGATAACCCTCTCGACTCTTGCCAATTTGTGATCCAATCATGACCATGATGTACTGCAAAATAGGAGGTGGGGGTTTTGGGAATGGAGAAGAAACAGGCTCTGGAAAACAGGCTCTAGGAAGTCAGGGGGTGCAGGGATGATATGAGGAGTTTCTTCTTTTCTTTCAATGCCCTCCTTCCAAATTGGTCCTCTTCCACTCTTCACCTTTCAGCCATGGAGAAAGCAGGAAGTAAGACATATTCTGTGTCAGGAAGGAGGGTATGGCTATCCTCAGCTGGGCTAATTCTGGTTTCCATCAGCACCCTCCAACAGGTTTCCTGATTTTGCCCTGTAAACTTCCTAAGAACACTTAAGAATAGATGGGGCAACCTTTTCCTATCAAGACCACAAATCCTTTCCCCATTTCTGAAATCAAAAGCCAATCACAAAGAGTTTTTAAAAACTCATATCTAGTATTATTTTCAGACACAAAAGACACAAAAAAATAAGCAAAGCCAAGAGATGTATGTATAGCGAATGTGAGGCTAAACAAGATCCACATTGTGAGCAGTTAAGAATGGGGAGGAATCTGGCAAGGAGAGAATCCTAGGAAGATACAGTTCTGGAGCTCCGGGTGGAAAAAGGGAGGTGGGGGCAGGGAGAGCAGAAGTCAGTCCGAGATAAGTGTCCTCTGGAGGCACCTGCTGTTCGCCTGGTTTTGGATATCAGAACAATTATCACCTTCCACCCCTAATCTATGAAGTGCTCACCGATTAATCAATGACTCATCTCTGCTTCATTGAGTGTCTCTTACATGGTCGGGGGAGCTGGAAGGGAGGGCAGGTAACAGGGAAAGTTAACGAATAGGATAAGACAGGAGATAATAAGTGAGAAGAGAGAGGTTCAGGCAAGTGGGAAGAGGCTGACTTCATAGGGAAATGACAGCCCCAAATCATGTAAGGGCATGAGACAGGGTGTGATAGATGAACCTATTATAAGGCTGGTGGATGAAGAAATAAGGAAAGAGCAGCTCTCCTGTGAACTCCTGATTATTGGGGCAATGTGGAGATCGTAATATGAAGCAAAGCTACCTGTAGGGTACAAGGTGCTATGAGGCTTGTTATAAAAAATTCAAGCAGGAGAGGAAGTCAGAACAGTCAGCAATCTGAAGGAAAAACCTTCCCAAATGATGAAGCCCTGAGATGGACAACACTGGGTTGGGAAGGTGGAGAGGGATGAGTTCATGGGGATGAAAAGTTGCTGGCTCTGAATGCAGGTTTGGGTTGGAGATCAGACTGTCAGCCTCAGATGCTGGATGTCCTTCCCTCCTCTGCCCCTGTTAGCTGCATTACTGTTCATCTGTATCCACCCCCATGGGAAAGGGGAGAAGGGTGGGAAACCCAACCTGCTCCTGGTTTGGAGAGAGTGAGAGGGTCAAAGGAGAACAATTTTTTGCTTCTCCTTTAGAGAGTTTGCCTTTCAGTTCAGGAGGCTTGATGCCAAATGTTCTGAGCATTCTGGGCTTGGGGAGGGCCCCCAGGCTGAGACTTTGCTCTCGTGGCAAAGAATTTAAGGTTCTAAGGCAGGTCTTATGGAGGCTCTGTGGTTCCCCCAGGCTGTTGGTGACTTCTCTCTTAGTGGCCGCTCCCACCAGAGGGCCAGGCCATGGGGCCAAGTGGGATGGCAGGTCCTGTGCTGTGTCAACCTGCACACCAGATGAGATGCGGGGAGGACTAGATGGTGCTCCAGATGATACACTCACAGCTGCTTTTAAACAGACCCAGAGATGCACACATCAGACAGACACACACACCTGAGCATTGAGAAGACACAGCCTTCCTAAGCCTTGCTCTGACTCAATCATCTTCAACGGGGCCCACCCCAGGGCATCTTGAGGTACAGTCATGACAGTGCCTCCATCATCTGTCCAGCCTTCTGACCTCATCCTCAGTTCCAGCCCTACAGGGACCCACTGCTCCTGCCAAACCAAGTTGCTTTCTACTGTCCCTCCTTCCTCAGCACACCCAAGCCCTCCTGTGCTACTGTCACCTACCAGAATCCTATATGCTCCCCAAGGTAGTCTTAATGTCACTACTTGGCTGGTTGCATGGCCTTGACACAGTTACCTTCTCTGTGCCTCAGTTTCACTAAGGAAAATGGCAATAAGAGTGTGGTGGTTATGTTCATGAATAAAAGTAAAGTATTTTGAGCAGTGCCCGAGACTCAGTCAGTTCTGTGAAACTTTCTGTTTTCTTCTCACCCATTGGATGTCGCAGGACCTCTGCATGGCTCCTGGCCCATCTTCCCCTCTGATCATTCACATGCTATCTGGATTACAGGTAAATAACTCAATGCTGCCAAGCAGGCTTTACTCCCTTTTGCTCTCAGTTAGTGTCTCCATTTTAAGTTCTGTCAATTTTGAGAGGAATGAGGGTATAGCACTGAGTTTCTCCTCTGCTGTTCCCAACTCAATGATTCAGTGTGAAGTCCTCCCAGTGAAGGGTATGTGTGGCTTTTTTTTTTTAAGTAACAGTTTTACTGAGAGATAACTCACAACCAACACAATTCATCCATTTGAAGCATACAATCAATGGTTCTGGAATATTCACTAAGTTGTGCAATCATCACCACAATCAATTTTACATCACTTTCATTACCCAAAAAAGGAGTCCCATACACATTAGCAGTTACTCCCCATTCCCCCCGCCTCAACTGCCCCAGACCTAGGTCACCACTAATCTCCTTCCGATCTCTATAGTTTTGTCTTTCCTAAACATTTCCTATAATCCCCTGGCTTTGTCAAAGGCCAAACTCTTCTCCTTTTACTCATCATTAATCTATATCCCCCAAATATCCAGCTCCATAGATCCAGGCACACAGTTGCCACCCAATAAATGTGCTATTGAATGAAAACTAAAAGATGGGTTCGATTGAGTTCAAGATAAATTTTTTCACCTTTCATCCTGGGAATTTGGTCCAAAGCAAGTTCTGAAAATAGATCAGGAGCAGAGTTGTGTTTTTGTTTTCTAGGGCATTAAAAAAAGCTTTGCTAAGATTCTTCAAAGTGAAATTTTAGTGCAATGGTTCTCAAAGTTGGCTATACTTTAGTGTCACCTGGGAGACAAAAGGTCCCGAGGCATGAGCCTGCCCCTTGCCATCCTTCCCCTCAATGTTCTGACTTATTATACTGCAGTGGGGACCATCCATATCTTTTCAACCTTGCCTGATTTCAAATATGATTTTACGAACAGCCAGGGTTGAGAATTCTTGTTCCAGTGGAAACAACCAGCCTAAGCAGGAATAATTTGTTGAATTCCAGCCATGCCCAGAATGATATGCAGCCAAAGTTTTCAACTCTGTCTTCAGGAAAATGAATCTCTAAATTTTTAAGAAAGCAATGAAAACCAGAATATTCATTTCACAAAAATTTTCTTTATAGCCAACATAACTATTAGACTGAATCGTACAAAACTGCTGATATTTGACTGTTTCTGAGCTATCAAATGGAAAGTTTGTATCATTCAAACTAACTGAATGCATTTATTTCAAGAAAGAGAAGATACATATAACACGCATTCTGAACCACCTTCTTACTAATGTACCTATTCATCTTCCTTGTGCTCTATACACTTTTTAAAAAGATCATTTCAAGCTTCATCAAATATACATTTCTAGTAGAGGATGGAAAATAAACTAGCCATTGAAGAAGATGAAAGCATGAAAATTCACAAACAGAAAAAACAACACCAACCTTACAGACAATCTTAATTTTTTGCCACATTATTTCTGGAAAGCATGCCGTAAAGCAGACTGTCATAAAATAAGTTATGTTTTCCCATAGGAAAACTTTTATGATTTGGGATTGTGTTCCTGACTAGACGTCATATAAATTAGAGATATGATCAAAAACAGGTCACAAAAACAAAGTTGCAACAGCTATAAACCTCTCTCAACACTTAAGATAATGAATTTATTATTCAAGCACTATAAAATGTTAAAGTCATATTTTACCCATTGATCATTCTCCCATCATTTTGGAAGGTAATTTAGCACTGCACAGCAAAACTCAAAAAGCACACATTCTTCCACCTTTCCTATGGGAAAAGTGGCTATGTCTCTTCCTCCCCTCACAGCACCCATCACAACCTTCTCAAACTAGACTGGAGACCCTGCTTCCTCTCACTGCCACCTGGGTGGTGTCCTCACTCTTGCCCATCCTGCCACCTCTTCCTCTGAGTCTCTGTTCTCTCCATCTGCCAGCTGTGTGCGGCTCCAGGTTCTGTGGACAATCTTGCTCTGAGTCAGGAGGAATTTAAGGAGCTGAGGTCTCTGGTGCAGGCTCCACAGTGTCTGGTCAAGTGTGTTTCTGCTTTCATTCCCATCTCAGGCTGGGAAGTCAGGCGTCTACCTCCTTCTGGTGACCAGGACTGCTCATATCTCTGTTCTTCTGAGCCTTGCTGCTTGGAAGACTCCTTCCTCACTCCACCTGTGCCTGCAAGAGGCCAAAGACCTCTCCTTGAACCCCACCCTGGAGTTCTGCTACCTACTGCCATACCTTTCTGGTATCAAATACCTCTCTGGCAACAAATGTTTCGTGGATGAGTGAACTCCTAGCTTTCTCCATGCTGTGCACAACTGAACAGATGCTGCGACCTCTTGGTGCATCTCCTGGAGTCAGATGGCTCCTGGACTGCTGGCCACCATGGCCTCTTTGTGAAAACCACATGCTATGAACGAACACCAGGGCAGCCTTTCTGGATGCACCCAGCATCTGCCTCCTTTTGGAAGGGTCCTAGGACTCCTCCCTCTCTCTGTCCCTTCTTTTTCACTACACCGACCTGAGGTCTTATTAGCTCTAGGCTTAAGTCTCTCACCAGAACCCCCTGATCCAGACAGTCTCCTTCCTGCTTCACCATCTCTTTGGTCCCTCCTGTACTGCACAGGACATCTGAGTGGACATTTGGTAAAGTATCAGCACATGATTCTAGAACAGTGGTTCTCAGCCATTTTGCAGCCCCCCCGCCAGGGGACATTTGGCAATATGTAAAGACATTTTGGGTTGTCACAATTGAAGATGTGCTACGGGCATCTCATGGGTAGAGGCCTATGGTGCTGCTAAACATGCTAGATGGTATGGAACAACTCTCACAAGTAAGAATCATTCAGCCCCCAAAACCAGCTGAGGTTGAGAAACCATTCTAGAAAAATCAAAGAAAACTTCCACAGCACTGCAAAACAAATCAAACTGAAAATCACCAGCAAAGAAGGATAATGCTCCTGTTTTTAGCCCCTTCCACAAAAATCCTTTCCCCTCCATTTCCCCCTTATTACAGAAAAATTAGAAAATTAAGAAAAGCCAAAGACTGCCTGTAATACCACTTTCCTTACGTTTTAACCTGTAATAGCTGTGTGTGTTATATACCATTCATACTCTGTGTTTTCTGTGGGACATGACAACCACGTTTTCTTCACATTACTAAAAGACACTGCTTCCACTGTTAGGGGAAGCTGCTTGCCATGATCCAACCGCACCGTAATTAACCCTCCTCTTAGTAGTGTAAATTGTAGCTGTTTCCAGGTTTTCACCTGTTGTGATATACATATTTGTGCATAAAACTTTTTCTACATGGTTGGTTATTTCCTGGACCAATCTTAAAAAGGGTCTATAATCCATACAGAGTTTTTGAGAGGCAAACAGGATTTGTCAAAAGATTCTATCTAACATCAAAACCCATGTGAAACATTCCCCTGGACCATGGCTCTGCTGTAGCCTAAAAACATACCCCAAACTTACAACTTAAAGTGTCTCCATTTGAGGAACATCAAAGGAGCCTGAAAAAAAAAATCCATCCCACAACTTTCTGAATAGAGACTGCAGTAGATCATGAGAACAAGAATGAAAGGCTTGTGATTTTTGGCACGAAGAGACATAACTAATATGCCCTTAAGATGGCAGGACTTCCTGGTTACAGAGGCAAAATGATTTTACTTAAAATGTCTCTCCTATAAGCATAAAGCCATTCTCTGTTCATTAAAACAGTTTCACTATTTTATTTTAAAAATTTGGGGTTATATTTTCTTTTTATCTCAGGTATTTCGGCTTTGGGGAATGCAATGATTTTGACAATCATCTTGACAGCTATTTGTTGGGATAAATTTGGAACATTTTGAAACAAGAATAAGGTCAAAGATAAAACAAATTTTTTCACTAACACCCAAACTAGTTCTCTCTCGTGTTTTAGTAGCTGATTATAGGACAGCTACAGAGAAGTAGAAGTTAAACTGTTACTTTGTCTTCCTGATCTCAGCTTCAAAGGGAAACCTGCAAGTATAAAAATCATTTCAATGTAATGTCTTGTGTAACCTCCTCCTCCCCAGCTTTGGCACTGACCTATGAAGAATTCTATTTCAAAAAAGGAAGACTATCAAATATGAAGTAGTGAATGAGTGCTTTTGGAGATACAGTATACTTCTCTAAATGCAATAATAGTACAAAGAGGGTTGCTACAGGTGACTCAATCTGCTAAGCATCTGCCTTCAGCTCAGGTCATGATCCCAGTGTCCTGGGACTGAGCCCCATAATGGTCTCCCTGCTCAGCAGGGAGTCTGCTTCTCCCTCTCCCACTCCCCCTGCTGTGTTCCCTCTCTTGCTGTCTCTCTCTCTGTCAAATAAATAAATAAAATCTTAAGAAAAAAAGAGGGCTATTACTGTGTAGTCCCATGTATTGTGTATTTTCCTTTATTATGTCAACCCAAGTATGGTCAAGCACAGAAAAGTCAGTACTGATCAGGCAAGCCATGGGACTGGAAAGAAAGAGGAAGATATCTTCATGGAGAATTAGCGGTTCACAATCAGGTATCATGGCAGAAATCAAAAGTTCCTTCCAAGTTATGGGTCTGGGACCAGGATATTAGCAACGATGAAGGGAGGCATAAAAATGACTTATCATCCACAGCAACCATGACCACTGAGGCCGGTTGAGGGTTTCCCCTCATTGTAGGCACTCTGCTAAGTGTGTCACTTGCATTATCTCAGCCAGTCCTCACAACCGCCTCACAGGACCTTGTTACAGAAACATACACGTGACCGAGGCTTGGAGAGAAGTTCAGAGTATTGTAAAATCTTCCAGCTGCAAGACGGCCAAGCAGAGATTTCGACCCTGTCCTCTGACTCAGAGCCCAGGGGAAAGGCCAGGCAGGAGGAGGCATTAAATAAGGAGCTGAGGAGGCGTGAATCTGAGCGAGGCAGAAGCCAAGGCTCCCTTACTCATCCTGGGGCACTCACCAGGCAAGGCTCCTGGAGGCCCTGTGGCTGTAGAGGAGCTCAAACCTTGCCTGGGGCACAGTGGCATGGGGGCCAGGAGGTCTGACAAATGGACTGGGATTGTTCCTCCACAATTAGGAAATGGTTCTTGCTTCTGTACTTGCCCTCTCTTCCCTACCCTCCTCCATAGACAGGGTTAAGAATGGACTAGGAGCCCAGCACACACCAGCCTGTGCTACAGAAGTGAGAGAAGCAACAGTGGGGCCTTGGTCCACGGGTCAAATCTACCACGTGGGTTAGACTCACAGTCCATTCAGCCCAGGGCTCATCTCCAACACTGAAATCAAACAACTAACGCAATAGCTTGTAGACTTTTTTTTTTTTTAATAGCAACAACAAAAAAAGTATTTTCAAGAGTAATCTCTTGAAATTACAAAAGATAAGTAGTAGAGAGACTCTGGTTTGAAGAGAGATGAAGGAATCCCAGAATGTCCTCCTTCCACCCATTTCCAACCTAAATATTTTCATGGACACTAGCGCTATAAGCAGGATTGGACCCTTCATCATCAACAAGCATGACTAAGGAGGGGAGCCTGGGTTGCTCAGTGGGTTAAGCCTCTGCCTTTGGCTCAGGTCAAGATCTCAGGGTCCTGGGATTGAGCCCCACATCGGGCTCTCTGCTGAGCAGGGAGCCTGTTTCCCCCTCTTTCTCTGCCTGCCTCTCTGCCTACTTGTGATCTCTGTCTGTTGAATAAATAAATAAAATCCTTAAAAAAATGACTAAGGATCCCAGGCATTCTATTACCATGCAGTTTTCTAAAACCTTAAAAAAAATCTATTTTTCCATCTGCACCACACTTTTGGTGAGAGAGTCCACTGCTTCCTTGCCACTTTGAGTAGTACCACTGACTACTTTTCTCTTGTCCTAGACTCGATCTGCTCTCACTTTAAAGGGTATCTTTTCTTCTTCCTAGTAATTACACTAGAACCATTTATGACTTCAGAAACTTTGTTCACATCCTCCTCTTTTTTTTCCAGACAGAACATTCCTAATCTGTTGCTCTGTTCTCATTGAATAACTAAATGCAACAATGTATGTAAAGCACTAAGCAAGGTAGGCGGGTAGCATAAAGGAGAGGTTCAGCAAGCATACCCTTTCATCTTCCCTTTTCCATCTCCTTCATCATTTAAAGGGCTCTCGTCTAGTTTTGCCTTCCATTGTAACCCTCTGTTCCTTTCTTAGTCACACCCATTGCTGTGCCCCAAATGGTTGGACAAGAGATCATCTTCACCTACACAGCCAAAGAGTAACACTGTGAGACTGTGAATCCCAAGCCCGACCAGCACCATGGGCAGTGCCATCTCAGCCAGGAACACCGAGTTCACTCTTCTCTAAGTAGCCTCCAAGTTCCCTTGATAGGGAAATTGCAGCAAAGAACCCTTGACTGTAATGAGGATCTTTATTATGTTTTTGCATAACCGAAGGAAGTACAGAGGTGAGAGAAAGAGAGAGAGACTAAGAAAGCCAGCACAAGTGAGAGGGACTGAACAGGAGGGATCTGATCTAGCTGAGCCATGTGGGAAGAAGAAATAAGTTTCCTCTGTAGAAAGAGAGGCATGAGAAGCAGAGGAGAGGAGTTCTCAGTTCCTGCTGGAAGGGCGCCAGAGTTCACTTCCTGGACTCATATGCAGAGGAAAAGAAAGTCATGGGGAACTTCAAGACAGGAGGATACTGGCAAGAGGATAGATTGGCACAAGTTTTCATGAGGACCATTGATCAGTGTCCCTCACAGTTTTAAGAGATTCAGCAATTACATTTTTAGCAATCTAAACTTGCAGAAATATTAACATTGCACAAATAGATGCACATGATGTTCAGTCCAGTTCCCTTAGGAACAATGCCTAAGTGTTCAACAGTGACTGATTAAATAAATGATGGTGTATTCATACAATAAATAGAAGGCAGTGGTGAAAAACAATGAGGTAGTGATATATTGCCAATATGAAAATATCTTAAGAATACACTAAGTGAAAAAGGCAAGTTGTAATATGAGTCAAGTTTTGTTTTCTAATAATATAAATCATCAATTTGGAAAGATGGATTGCCTCGATTTTCTTGGAGAGGTAGAGAATTTTCACTTACCCTAGATTGTTGAAATTTGTAATTAAACATAAATTAAAATTTAAAAAGCTAGCTATAGGACAGCAGTCACATGCATGGGCTGTGAAGCCATGCTGCTAGAGTTTGAACCCAGTTCTACCTCATCCTACAGGTGATAGGCAACTCAATTTCTCTGTGACTCAGTGTTTTCATTTGCAAAATGGTAATAATGATAGTACCAACCTTACTGGATTATTGTGCCAATTAAATGAGTTAATTCACACAAAGGGTTTGGAAAAGCCCTGGCATATAGTAAAAACACAATAAATTGTTGGTTAAGATAAAGAATGATTTGGTTCTTTTTTTTTTTCTTAATGGCCAGAGAGTGGAAGGAGAAAAGTGGGAAAAGATTAGCACCAGATGATAAAAGACCTTGCATGCCAGGCAAAGGAGTGAGAATTAACTTAGTAGGAAATAAGGAGCCAAGTAGTCATTCAACAAATATTTACTGAATGCCTTCTATGTGCCACACACTGTTCTAGATGACTGGGACACAACAGTGAATGAAACAGACAACAGCATATTGGGAAAAGGACCAATGTAATCAAGACTGGCCTTTTGGGCATGATGGTTATAGGTCTTAAAAGTGTTCTGTGAGTGCTTGCAGGGAGATGATTGGGAAGCCTGGGGGTTGTCAGTCAGGAGGCCATTGCATTGGTCAGGTGACCAGGGCCCAGTATACGACAGGGACTCCAAGCGTGGTGCAGAAGGGGTGCCCGAGGCCAGAGATAACGGACAGTTTGAAGAGGCAACTAAGGGGAAGATGCAGGTAGGGAGCTATGGTGCCCAAGAACCTCAAGCACCAGCTTTTCAAAGTTCATCTCAGCATTGGCCAACTCAGTTGGCCTGGACCTGGCTCTAGTCCATGTCCACCACCACTGATGTGACGGTCCCAGGAGAATTGAGTTTCTCTGTGTCTCAGAATCCTTTTATAAAATGACAGGGTCACCCCTGATGATCTCCAGGGCCCCTTTTGGCTCTAACATTCTGTAATTCTCATGTCATTACAAAGCGGTGACTGAATAGGACTTCCTTTCCCATTACCAATATATTATATACTAGAGTCAAAAGAGAAACCATCAAGACTTAGGATTCAGATGTGCAGGATCATGTATGAGAAGATTGTTTACATTCATTTCCTTTTTGAGAAACCACATATTGAATTTTGAGCCAAACGTATGTGTCAAGTTCTGAAAAAATGGGTTACTCAAATAATTTCCTTCCATACATGCAGCTGTTCTAAAGCATAAGCCACACTCGTCCAGTAAAACCATCATCTGTTCTATAAAGAATATGAGCATTCATCTGGCTCTTATTTTAAGAGTAAGAGGTCAAAGGCACAAGGGGTGAGATGGAGTCGATCAAGTCCACTGTGCCAGATGCAGACAGGGGGCTGAGGGCCAATTATAAATTATAATATCTGAATTTGTGGGTATTTAAATTAGATATCTTCAAAGATGAAAAGAAGGAAATCACAGAAAATCAGGGTGGCAGACAGAAGCTGCAAAAAACCTACATTTTCATTTGTTCATTCATTCAATAACTCTCTCACAAAGTAAACCACCAAAATAAACAGACTCTGACTCATTTCCCATTGCTTGCTGGAGTTCGGTTCTTTCTCCCCACCCAGGGTCATGGAATACGTGAACTTCAGACTTACTCTCTGCATGAGAAACCCCCCCGCACAAAGATAATCAACTCTGTGTTAGAAGAAACTGCAACTTTCCACTACCCAGGAGGAGCTGGCCCTCAAGCCAGGCGACCTGAGTCCTGAGCCCCGAGCCCAGCTTGGCCAATCACCATCTGTGTGACTTTCAGCAAGTTTCGTACCTCCTTTCTGTCTCAGTTCCCCTCTCACAGAGTTGTAATGAGGATGTTACTACTTCTACATTGTATTGAACGGTGCCTGCTGTACAGTAAGCACTATGTGTTTCTAAGATCAATCTTAGTTGCTAGAGGCAACACAAAACAGCTGAGAGCAGTTGCATATTGACTGTCTGAAAGGATATTTCCTCTCTGCTCATCCTACTTACTCAGGAGAGCACCATGGAAAACCATACACTAGACGAGACAAGGATCAGCTGTTCCTCATCTGTACTTAGGAAGGAATAGGAAGAATGTACACTAAAAAACCTCCTGCCAGGACTGCTGAAATCAAAATGACTCTAGTCTTTATAAAAGAGATACAAGTTTGTTGATAGAGATAAAATTAGAATGCCCTGGGACGCCTGGGTGGCTCAGTTGGTTAAGCAGCTGCCTTCGGCTCAGGTCATGATCTCACCGTCCCAGGATCGAGTCCCACATTGGGCTCCTTGCTCAGCAGGGAGCCTGCTTCTCCCTCTGCCTCTGCCTGCCACTCTGTCTTCCTGAGCTTTCTCTCTCTGACAAATAAAATAAATAAAATATTTAAAAAAAAAGAAATTAGAATGCCCTGACATGGTGCCCACCAGTCTCAGAGTCTGTAATTCCAACCAACTGTTTGCTTGAGTTATTTGAACCCATTTTATTCTTGGCTGTTCTGGCGTTTGAATAAGGTGTGTGTGTGTCTGTGTGTGTGCATGTGCGCGCACAATGCACAAATGCATAGTGGGGGGAAGGGAAACAGCCCAGGTGGAGACCTGATGCTTGAATGCTTGAGTCTGGGTCAATTTGGCTCTAAAACGTAGAGTTGTCACCTAAAGCAAATTACCTAACTTCTTGAGCCTTAATTACTGGAACTGAAAAATGTTCTTTTTTTTTCTTTTTAAGATTTTATTTATTTATTTGACAGACAGAGATCACAAGTAGGCAGAGAGGCAGGGGAGGGGGTGGGGGAAGCAGGCTTCCCACTGAGCAGAGAGCCCGATGTGGGGCTCTATCCCAGGACCCTGGGATCATGACCTGAGCCAAAGGCAGAGGCTTAACTCACTGAGCCACCCAGGCGCCCCTGAAAAATGTTCTTGACAACTGGTCCTTTGGGTGCTCTTTTCTAGACCTATCATTCAGATTGGCTGGGGTGATTTGTTTTCATAACAGTTGTCTCCTCCCAGGCCAGCCAGAGGGCTGCAGCCTCTCCAAGGGCTAAGAGACCTGAGGGTGTCTGGTAACCTGAGTTCACAAACCTTGAATTAAGAGTTCAAGCCCGGGGCACCTGGGTGGCTCAGTGGGTTAAGCCTCTGCCTTCAGCTCAGGTCATGATCCCAGGGTCCTGGGATAGAGCCCCACGTCGGGCTCTCTGCTCAGCAGGAAGCCTGCTTCCCCCCCGCCCCCCCACCTCTCTCTCTCTCTGCCTCTCTGCCTGCTTGTGATCTCTGTCTGTCAAATAAGTAAATAAAATCTTAAAAAAAGAGAGTTCAAGTCCCAATTTTGCCACTAACTATCTTGTGACCCTGAAAAAAAAATACTGAACCTCCCTAAGCCTCAGTTTGCTATCTATTAAAATGGTGATAATGGTAATAACAATATCTATCTTATCAGGTGGCTTTGAAGAATAAATAAGAGTACTCTAGAAGCACTTAGCATGACTTCTGACAGTGCTTATTAAAGGGCAGATTTCACAATAATGGCTGTTCTCTTCTGAGTGCCCCAGGGAGAGCTTAGGTATATTCATCTTTGGATGGTGATGGGCAGTTTATTAGACGGTTTTTATATTAGCTTTTAAAATCCTCGGTGAGAACTCTTTTAAAACATGCCATCTGCTTCTTCTACTGTTTTTCTTCTTTGCATTTTTTAAAATTATTATTTCAAAACAAGCTAGCTATTTTAAAGTGTGTCTGAGTGGTTGCCCATTACTCATCAGAAGAGATTCCAAAGCTTTTTGCAGGAAGGATTTCATGTCAGGATGCTTTGGTCAAGGAGCTGCCTGTCCTGTTCCTTCTTCCCCTGGGACAGCCCCTGGAATGAAGAGAGCTTTGAAGCACCTCCCATCAAGGTGGTGGGGTTGGAGGGTGCTAGAAGCTTAGCCCAGGGTGGGGGCTGGAGGAGTCAGTCAGGAGAGCCTGAAGGGGAGTTCTGGCCTTGGCCAGTCCAACAACGAGCTGACACAGGCCATTTAAACTTGCCAGACTGTATTGCCTTCATTCGTGACATGAGAGGGTCAGCCGTGGGCAAAAACCAGGAAGACAATTGACCTGGGAAGACAGTCAATTTTGTTCCCTTCCCTAGCTATATAAAAAAAATTGCAAATTATACAACAGACATTATGTTATATATTAAATGAAGACATAAGTTTAAGTTTATTAAAAGAACACCATGTCACTTTTCTGCATTTCCGGGAGCACTGGCAAAACTGGCAGAACCGTGTGGGACTAGAAACCACAATTCATATTGTGTTTCATAAAAGAGAAGGAGGTAAACTTGGTGTGCAGCCTCATCTTTTCAACTCACTAGTTTTGAGGCCCAACCTTTTTGAGACTCCATTTCTTCACTGAAGGAAAAAATGGGTAAAACGGTGATAGTACAAATAATGCCCACTTGATGGGTTGTTGGAAGGTCTGGAAGTAATGTAGGTAATGGAGCTGGCCTAACATTTGGCACCTACCAGATACCTGTTGTTGCCAGGAGACAGATGATAACGACTCTCCCTGGTTCTATAATATTGTAATGCTGCTGGAAAGAAAACCCATTTTCCTCTCCTTTCTCCAATTCCTCGTCAGAATCTGGCTTCTCGGCAGGCAGGGCAGACAGCTGCTCAGCTGTGGCCCCATGAACCCAGTTTCCAGGGGATTTGACCCAGTTTCCTAGGGGAGGTTCCCGGGGCAACTTCCAGTACTGCCAGACACAGACATTCCCTACTACACACACACCACCAGGAGTAGGATGCCTGCCCTGCCCGCTAGCACTCACTTAGCTCTGTAGTGGCTTTCTGGCCTCCAGAGCCAGACCCCTCCGATGCCTGAGCACAAAGCACGGGATGACAGCCTCCCTGTGGCCCCCAACTTCGACTGCACCTCCCCGCACGCAAACACAAGCCAGCCCACTCCCCACAAGGAGCACAAGCATTTTGATACAAAGTTGCTGCCCCCACATACTGCACATCTGTGCCAGCCCCGGGCTACCCTGTTGACTGGGTAACTCATTCCACCCTGGGGAGGCCCTCAGTCACTCATTTTCAAATGCCCCTTTGCTTCCAAGGAGGTTTTTTCTTTTCTTCCCCCTTCTCCTGTGATTCCTCTCTTGTTTTTTGGTAACTCAAGCTCAGCACTGACTTGAATTGCCACAGAGTCTTTATCTACTCAATATCAAAGATGTCTCTCCTCAAATGTTTTTTTTGAATTCTTTCTCAATACCAGGTTCTGTTTCTGTTTCCATTTTGCAACCTAATAAGGACTGAAATCTGTTTTCAGTAGTAACTTGATTTTTTTTTTTCTCGGCTTTAAAAATAATTTCAGAGAGCCATGGAACTGAGGAACTGAAAGGAGCTCATCCAGTCCTTGTTTCATTCATGAAAAAACTAACCCCTGGAGGTGAGCTTTGTGGTGGTCACACTGTGCAAAGGCACTCAGGAGAAGGAAAGCAGACCATGCACACCTATATTCCTTGTGCCTCTCAGCCTATGATATGCCCTATTTCCTTGTTAAACTAGGTCCAGGTTCTGCATGGCAGGGCTTCTGACAATGACTGCACTTCCTTCTATGAGAGCTCTGCCATGGGGCCTGGTAGGTCTGCAGAAGTAGCTCCCTCCAGGTGTCCCAAATCGATCGTGGGCTCATTCCTCCTCTCTTACTTCCAGGCTTTTGTCAATGCTGTTTCCTCTCCCTGCTAACTCTGGCTAAGTCACATTCATTCTCTACGTGCATCCCCAGGAAGCCCACCTGAGCCTCCAATTCCACAAAGTCAGGGAGCCCTCCCATGTTTCCCCAGCAGTGAACTGTATGCCCTCTCTCCAAGATGGGTTTTGCTCACCAGTCTTGAAACAGATGGTTAACCTGTTTGCATCCATCTTCCCTTAGAGGTCTGCCTGTAGCATGAGGGCAGAGAGGACACAGGTGACTCATAAAAAACAAAGTGTTAGTGACCTTTAAAATCTCTCCTATCTGCAGAGATTCAGGCCCTAAGCGCTTGAAGAAAGGAAGAGTCCCAAGGGTAGTCAAAAGCCCACAGACAAATGATTTCACAATTTCAGACTGAAGGAGTTTCCTCTAAGTTTTTCAAGAAACTGGGGATAGACTCTTACCCAAGCAAATAAAGGGGGCAGGGGTGGGGGATGCGGAGCAGAGCAATGAACCAGGTCCAGACAGGCACACCCAATCCCTCCTCTTGATTCACAGCTTTTCTTGTCCAGCGCAGTGTTTCTACAGAAAAGAATAAGCCTTTGAGAGCATCCTCCTGGTGCGCCATTCTGGTGCTTTAGAAGTCTAGCCTGTGACCCAGGGTGACCCAGAGTCCTGGTTGCTCTTCAAGAGCGAGGGGAGGGAAAGGCTGGGCCACAGTAGAGGCAGGAAGGGGGAGATGGAGGCCAGAATGGAAAAACTCCAGGTCTTGATTTTTCTGGATTTGTTCCCCACATGATCTCATATAATCCCCCAAGCAACCCTAAGATGTGAGCCCTTTATGATCTCCATTTTACCTAGGAAGAAACAATGGACTGCAAAGTTCAGTGACTCACTGAGATCACAGACACACTGGCTGGAAGTTGTGCTGAGCCATACACAGAGCCCCAGGCTCCTAACCACTGCCTCTTTCTCTAATTTCCTACAGACCCTTCTGAAAGGGGCCACGGGTGTCTCTGTGTGTTCTCCCTGACCATTTAAACACGCACTTGCACTCATAAGACAGCTAGGAAGTTTAAAGCAGGTATTTTAAACATTTTTCTATCAAGTCTCCCTGCTTGGGCTGCTTTTCTCTCCTGGAATGCATCTTTATCTCCTGTGATAGTCAAATACCTGCTGGGTCCTACCTGCCTGCTCCGCTGCCAAAAGGACTTCAACCCAAATTAAAGCTTCCTTTCTCCACACTCCTAATACTTTTACAAATGGCTCTGCACAATGTCATGTTCTACAGCACTGTCCAACAACTGGCATACAAATTTGCTATTTTATAACAACCATGTAAACAAATACTTGGGAGCATTTGCTATCTGCTGAATATATTTTCTTGTGTGATTTTCATAATAGTTCCATAAAATGGATATAACACCCCCCCCCCCAAACAAGGGTCTTGAGTTTTGATAAACCTGGATGGGAAAAGTAATATATCCCAGCAGTTTGTGTGAGCTCTGAATTTGTCTGCCTGGCTTCGATCCCAGTTCACTAATTAGGTAAATGAGCACAGACTGCTCCTCTAAGCCTCAGTCTTGCCATCTCTAAAATGGATCACGCAGTGCTAGGGATAGGGACTGGCACAGAGTGAAGTGGCAGTACTTAATACCATTAGGAAGAAACAGACCTTAGAGTCAGATTCTGATTATCTTGCTGGAGGGCCCATGCTGCCTGCTTCTCATATAAGCCCGAGTTTACTGCCCGTATTTGAAAGATAAGGGGTTAGATTCAGAAAGGTGAAGTGATAGGTTTGCAATCTCGCAGCTGTTAAGTGTCAGGGCTGAGGTTGGAGCCAAGAGCAGCCTTTTTTGACTTCTCTACACTGTGCTGCCTTGTGTTAACCTGATAGTTGTGTGTCATCTTCTTCCTTCCCACTGAGCGATGAGCTCCGTGGGGGCCATGCAAAGGCAATTCCCCTTTCCCTGTTTCCCAAATGGCCTGGCACAGCGTTACACACGCTGTGTTCTCATTGCACCACTGGGAAAGCAAATATGGCTGCCCTTGCTCAGCTTGGCCCCTAGTTTGCTCTTCAAATCAGAAGCAGCAGCAACCACAATGGTGGAGACTCCTGAGACAGAAGGAATACGAGAGAGAGAATTTCAGAGTCACCTAATAATCGAAGGCTCATTGCAATTATAAGAAGTAAATCTCAAAGGGGAGTTCAAAATGCTCTAAAAGAGACTGAATGTTCCATGCACAGTCGCCACCGCTTCTTCAACAAGTAAATGGTGTCAAAAAGAAGAGGAATCTATTAGAGATTGAAAGACTTAAGAGACCTATCACTCAAATGTAGTATTTCTCATCTGATTCCTGATTCCAAAAATTAAATATTAAAAGCCATTTTTCAGGGACACCTGGGTGGCTCAGTTAAGTGTGGTTAAGCATCTGCCTTCAGCTCAGGTTATGATCCCGGGTCCTGGGGTGGGATCCTGTCAGTTATGATCTTCTTGTGCTTTCTTTCATAGAAGCTCTTGTGTCCTAGGCCAAACATGTTAGGTGACCTAAGTGTTCAGAGAGCTTCCTTTTCATCATAAGTTCCAGCTATTTGCCTGACAGGGAAATTAGACTCTCTGATATGAAGTGCCTCTCTGGGCCTCACCTCCCAATGGAGGTTCTTTCATTCCTTGTTCAATACACATGAGTTAAGTTCCTACTGTGCACCAATTCAATTTGTCCCTCCCACTGCTGACACTGTACCTCTTGACGATTGTTGAATGATGCATCTTTTCAGCCTGCCTTTATTCCATACCCAGAGCAACCAGTGGAGACAACTAGGTAGAGTTTATGGTTGGCTCATCATTTCACAAATGAGTCATTTGGATAAGCAACACACTCAAGACCAAAAGAGAAGTGAAAGTCAGGGGTACCTAGAATCTAGGTCTCCCAAATCCTGGTCCAGGACTCTTGAGCATCATTCTATACTGTCCACAGATGCAGCAGGACAGCTGCTAGGAGGGTGAAGAGAATTGAGGTCTGGCCTTATAAAGCCATCTCAGCAATGTGCGAATGATCAATGAACTGATGGCCCAAATAAGGATGTATCTGGATCATGAGAAGTCCCTAAGAACAGCTGGAGATGACAAGTCCAGATCTGCTATGCAACCTGAGGAAACCCCCAATCAGTCTGTCTTTGTGGCATGGGAGCTGGCCTCCAGCAAGGACCATGGGCCTAGGTGGTTCCTTCAGAATATGGAAGTTGAAGGCACACAGGATCAGAGTCTAACAGGTGGGCTCAAATCCCACCTGTAACCCTTATTATCTGTATGAAATCAGGCCTGCTGCTCAGAGTGCTGTCTTTCCCAAATGTGTTCCCCATTGTATGAGTCCTGAGGCAGACCCAGCACGTGGCTTACAGCCCCTTTTGGCAGAAATAGAAATCAGCCTCTCTAGAGAAGAGCTGTTCAAACAGGGAAGTGTTTTAAGGATGGTTAAAATATATTCTTTGTTAGCTCCCGAAACACTGTGTAGTGCCAATAGCTGGAAGCAATTCCTGGGTTAGCCTTCTGAGAAAAGTTTTTTGCTAATAAGTTTTGAATCTTGCTCTAATTTCATTCGATTAACTAATCAAAAGTAGACATTAGAGCTGAGTTTTATGGAAAATTCACCAAGGGGACTGGATACCCATTTCCTCCCCTGCACTTCTGACCATGGGGCTAAACGTTTCTAAACCAGTGCCGCTTCTCCTCCAGTGGCAGCTGCTTGGGTGTAAGCACAGCACCCAAACTCATTAACCTGCTGGCAGATCCCGGGAGTAAGATGCTGCCTCTTGGGGATAAGGCTGTGCACCAGAAAGAGTGTCCCCCACCCCCACCAAGAGTGTCACTACCCAGCTGGCTGAAGGCATCCTCCCCCATCTCCAGGCCTGGCTATTCCCTCAGCCAGGAGCACTGCCCTTCCTGATCCTCCTCCTGTGAACTTGCCCTTAAGGACACTTGCTCTGCAGGTCTCCTCTTTCCTAGGAGTTGCTCCAGGAGCCTATCCTCCCCACAAGGTCTGGGTTAAGAGGACCTGCCATGAGCACCCATAATTAATTGCCTGTTCTTTCTCTATTCAGGCACTTCTCATACCTTACTGCAGCGATTAACCACGGGGGACAATTCACTTCCAGGGGACATTTGGCATTATCTGGAGACATTTTTGGTTGTCACAATGGCGTGTGTGAGCAGATACTGCTGGCACCTAGTGAGTGGAGGCCAGGGATGCTGTTAAACATCCTGTAATGCAAAGGAAACCTCCCCAAATGAAGAATTATCCAGCCCCAAATACCACCAGTGCTGAAGTTGCAAAAGCCTGCCTCAGTGTATTTGTTTACTTGTTTATCTTTCTCACAGTGGCTGTCTCATTCAGATCTGTATAACAGTATGATGCCTGGCCCATTCCAGGTGCTCAGAAAAGATCCTCTAAATGGCCGAATGACCTTCACCCCAGCTCCCATCTCTTAGTTGCTTCTGTTTGCTTTGTTCCTGACCAACTCCCTGTACTGGCCTCTCCATGTCACTCAGCACAAATCCTCTTCTGACTCTGACCAGAGCCCTCATCCTACCCTTTCTCTGTGAACTGCAGGCCAGGGGTGATAGAGAGCTAGGGCTGCCCGCAACAACTCAGAGAACAGGGTGTCTGCACTAGGACTCACGTCGGGCTAGACAAAGTCAAGGCCATGAGAAAGGGAAGATGGACCAAGCCAGCTGGGAGCAGGGCCAGACCACCAGGCAAATAGGGCAGCTGGACTGTGCAGTTAGGGGCTCAAAAGCTGATTAGTTTTCAAATCCTCCACATGCCTTTTATGTAATTAATGGACACTGAACGTCCGTTTCCGAGGCTGCAGGAATCTATTCCCCCTTTAGCGAAGCAGCTCTGTATGCTAAATATTCTCTCAAAACACTGAGTCACTGCCCATGTCTTTCTTTGTGCTTTTGCTACTGAGTTCACATGAATAATTATAAGCTTATTTTACATAATCATAAGGGGCTGGGTAATTCTCAGCAATTTCAAGAATGGAATGTTCACAAAGACTTTCAAGACTGTGACACAACAGGGTTTGGCAATTCAAAATCACTGCTGCTTAAAAGATATTTTCTTATTTGGTTTATCATATTTCATGTTTTATACATATATTATAATTTAGGTTCAAATAATGTAGTGCAGAGAGATGGGGCCAGGCAATTTTATGAGACAAAGAAGGTTAGGGGATTGCCAGATTTTGAAGCTAAATATTAGATGCTCTGACCAACAGTCCCACGATTTCACCCTTGAATTCCTTCAGAACTCTTGGATGAATGCCAACCTGTCCCCGTGATTTATCCAGGTCCAATTTGTCAACTAGGTCTAGAACATTCTGTGCATTAGCTACTACTTGATTAGTACCTCTGCTTCTAAAGATATTTTAAGAGTGATATTCATTTTGATATGTTTTTCTGAAAATTTCAGAGCAAATAATTTATTATGTCTGCTGGCTCCTTTTCATATGTCAAAAGGAGTGTTCTGATCATCTACAAAGATTCTACCAGGTCTTTGGCTGGTTGCTTCACTTCAATTACTTTAAAAGACCCTCTTCTTTCTGTTCTAAGGTCTGCTCCTTACAGGATGCTCCTTAAATGATGTGTGGATCCCTCTGTTTCTGAAACTCTGGTTTCCTAGGTGGGTTCCCCTGTTTTTGCAACTGAATTAACTTTCTATTTTTTTTTTTAAATATATCTCTTTCTTATGAATGTGCCTTTGTCTCGAGCAATCCTTTTTGGGCTGATTCTGTAAATCATGATTATTATCCCAACCTCCAGGGCCATGAGAATCAAATGGAGAAAGGCCATTGAGGGTCGTGCCCAATGCCTGGCACCAAGTAAGTGTTTAGCAAACATTTACCCTTACCATGTTGGCCAAAGAAGGGGAGGTAGGAAAAAAGCTGGTTCTTTTCAACCCCAGCCCCCAAAATGGTTTTTCAAATCTCGTCATACTTTGCACTTTCTAAAACATGTTGGTAGTGCTTCTAAAAGTTAGCTGGCAAGATTCTTGAGGCTGATTGACTTTTTTTTCTTTCATCATTCCTATCTGTTATAATATATGTGCTTTTCTTCTTGTTATGTATACATTATCTTGGTTTTCCGTCCTTACACCAGACTGTTCAACTTAAACTTATTAGAGTTATTAAGTTACAATGGTCACACACAGATACTCTCTGCACCTTCGATGGTGGTTCTCTTCCTTTTCTTCTGTAAAATCATTAGGGCAGGAAATGATCATTTGTCCTAATTCATCCCAGGGAGATATTTTGCCAATTTATAAGTGAGTAAACACCCTCATTATTACTAATTGGCCTGATTCTTTAGCTCAGCCAGTCCTATTGCAGTTTCCAGCTCAATCTCATTATCCTTGTCAGGTGGCTTATAACCCCTTTCTACTGCCATATTTTCATGAACTGTTGGCTATTTCCACCCACTGGGCATTTCCTGATGCCATTTTTATGTTGAGGCTCCTTGGATTTCTCCACTACTCTGACAATCTGTTTCATGACTCTTGTTTCTTACCCTTCTTTTCCAGCTGTCTCACTAGAACCTTTGAATCCTGACTAAGAAACACAATAGCCGAGTATCTGCTCTCACTAGGACCTTCAAATTCCACCTGTTTCCACCTGTGTTATGTATGATAGCCACCAACAGACTACAGCCACACACACACACACACACACACACACATACACACACGACTATAGCTCAGCAATGACCACAAAAGGTTCTGATCTTCAGCTTTTTCTCAGCTTCCCAAATTAGCCTTTGGAACCCTCCTATTATTTGCTCTCAAGTCATACTACTGGGACTAACGGAGAGAGTTGGGCATGTTACCTCTGAGACATGCACGGGACAGTTTCCATCTTATTGATTTCCTTCCTCTGCTCTCTTCATTTTCACCAGACTGTCTTTACCCAGCTCGTGCCAGTGTACAACTCCCTCTGCCAATTGTTGCAAAAATGGTGTCACTGTTCTGGAATGCCCCAAAGCTTCCCTGTGTCCATACCTGCCTCAGCTTGCAGTCGTTGCTGGTGCAATTTGTTGACCCCACTGGATTTCTAAGTTGGATTGACCCCAATGGAAAAATCACTTGACATTTAGAGCCTCTGATAAAATGCCTCTCCACCCCACAACACATACACACACCTGCTATTTCTCTGTATGTCTCCATGTTGTAGGTGAGAACATTATTATTAGTAGTATTAGATGTCTAGGCCATTTGAGTCCAAATGGTTTCTTGTTGCAGAGCATGTCAGTGTGTGCAATGAGCATTAAATAAAACACTGTAGGTGTTTTCCCTTTTTGTTCTTCTTGCAGCAATGGCTCCTTTGGGAAGGGGCAGAAGTGGGCACCAGAAACAAATAATTCTATTTTATTATCCAACCCACATCACACTATCACTGGGGCACCACCATATACAGGGAAGCTCTCGGAAAATGGAAAATGGTACAGGGCTGAACAGTTGAGAGCTGCATCATGGGCCCCTAAATAGCAAATGCCTTGAAGGCAAGAACTATGTTTTAATTTCATGGGTGTCCCCTATTGTTCTAATGTGATTACCTGCCCTGAGTAACTGTTTAACTGAACAGAACATGAACTGCATCCATACAACCAGTCATTTACTAAGCATATGCATCATACATTATCGTTCTTTCTTTCTCTCCCTTTTTCATCTCTGTGCTGGGCTACTTGTCCCCTCTTTCCAAGAATCTCTACTACACCCGAAGCTTCATGGGCAGAGACCATGTCATCCCCCTCACTGCTGTATCTCAGGGCCTGGCACTGAGTGGCACATAAGGCCCCCACTTAACATTTATGGAGCCAAAAAATAAATGAAAACAAACCTGTTTCCAACTTGGGCTGGTTTCATGGAAAACACCGCTTAGTACCAAAGTGTGACCTGTGTTCATTTGTGTCAAACACATTCACGTATGCCATTTGCCATGGGACAGAGGAGACATGGTGATGTTCACAGGGAAGCAGAGGTGAAGGGGGGGAGGCAGGGTCATTTTCCCAGTACATATGTATATGTGTGTGTATACATATAATTATGCCGCATGTTCTCAAAATCACGGCCTAGAAACAGATTTTTCATGGAGGTGGTGCTCATTTCAGTTGATGGTACCATTTCAGGTTGTAATCAAGATACAAATTTATAGGAGATCACCTATAAGATAATGCCCTTTACTCATTGTGTGGGCATCACACACAATGCCTTCAACCTTCAATACCCCTCTTCCCACCCAAATTCTAATTATAGACACGTGATTTATTTTCCACCACGGTTTTCTCCCAGTGGGTTACTCTGGCTTAATTTCAACAGCAGCCGCTCTGAAAAGTGGAGGAGAGACAGGGGAAAACGGACGCAGAAAAAGGAGGCCTTCACTGTAAACTGTCACTGCTCGAAGTGTGGTCCCAGCAGGCTGTGTCAGCACCTGGGAACCTCTGGAAATGCAGATTCTGGGGCCTAATCGCAGCCTTCCAGAGTCAGAATCTTGGGGGCACATGGGAGGGTGGGGGCCAGCAAGCTGTGTTTTCACCAACCCTGCAGGTGTTTGCCAAGGCATAGTAAAGTTTGAGAAGCATGGGTCTAAAGAGCTATTTACTCCTTTTCAGAATTCTCTCAGGCATTACCTAGAGGGGAAACTAGGTGTCTGGAACCCATGGCGGAGGCTTTTCATTATTCACCTTTTTGTACCTAAAACATTTTTTTCAGCCACGTGATTACCTTGCTATTCCAATGGAAATAAAAACAACAAAAAAATAAATCACACCTCTATCAAGAGCACACTGAAAAGGAAAGGGTAACTCACAGCAGCTACTCTAGAATGTTCCTGGTAATCACTCCTTAACTCTTTAGTGGAACAGTCTCCCCCTCTCCTAAATGACAAGGAGGAAGATAGAATGAGGATAAGGTAATGCATTGGCAAAGTTATGTTTTGTTAACAAAATATATTTTGTTTGATATTTCTAAAAGTATTAGAGGACTAAGGATGTCCCTTAAGGCGATATCAATGTGACAATGAGGAAAGCCAGGACAATATACCATTTCCACACTATACAACATGTTTGTTTGTTTGTTTTTTAGTTCAATTAGGGTAAGCATTTGTAGTGATAGTTTGCCTAGATTCTTCAATAACTGGAAGAGAATGTACAAAGCACAATTACAAGTTTGCATTCATGTTTTAACCCTTGGCATGGTTTTATTTTCCTAAAGATGACGGCTGCCCTCACACCTTCTCAAATTGCTCTAAGACTGCCTTATTTTTAGCTATCCCACTAAAAGAAAAAAAAACCCACAATGGTTAATATGCTAAGTTCAAGTAATATACAATGCTAAGACTCTACTGTGAGTCTGTTTCCAAAGGAAAAACCAGAGGGCTACGGGAACTAAAGGGCTCATCAAACACAAACAGTAAGAACAACTGGAGGCAGAGACCCCCTCTCGCCCAAACAACGGTTTTTGGGTCAGAGTCCCCTACATTTAAGAAAAACATTTCACTTTCAATAAATAATAGGGATCACGGGTCCTTGCCTCCATCAGCCACAACAGTCCGAGGCAGTCACTCATTGTAACGAGGGGTGCCAAATGCCCCCCCTTCCTCACTTCGGCAACTCTACACTATGATGGACACTGGAAAACTGAGCTTGTGTCAGGAAACTGACACGATTTTTCATGTTATTTCCTTAGTGTTGTTAACCATCTCCTAGGGCTGTAGAGGAAATGAAGACTCACTGAAAAGTTTAATCCTAATAACTCACAAAAGAGCATATGCTCTTGAAAAAGGTTATAGAAATTCACAGAGAGAATTGTGCGAACCATTTCAAGAGTAGTCCTCATAGCTTGAATTCCTTAAACACAGTACTTTGCAATGAAGTTAGCCAAATACAGAGAAACAAAACAGTTTTCAAGTTTTATTCGGGGTTATTTTTAACTCCAGATTTTTTTTTTTTTAAGAAAAGGAACAGAATTTGGAATTAAGTTGGTGGTGAGCAGAAAACTACTCTTCCAATTATCTCTTCTTGAGCTAACCTTATCAAAGGTCTAACTTGCTTTTAATGTTTGTAAATAAATAACTTAACCACACAGATAAGCTGCATCATCTTTCCCACCAGCTAGGGACATTTACACTAAGAAAAAGAAAATTTTAATAAAGTCTATCTGAAGCATCAAAAACCATGTATCTCATTTCAAACAGGGATCCTATCAAATATGATTTAATTGAACTCCTAAGTATACACCTTTTCCTCTTAAGAATTAGCTATATTTAAGGATATTCTTTACCAGTACCATATACACAAAAGCCAAAAGCTTAGAAAAGAGAAAAACAAATCAAATCTGCAAAAAGATCCACTTATTCAAAGAATAACGAATCATTCGTTTTCATTAAACTAGATGTTGATCTATAACACACCACAGGTCATTATAAAAGGAAAGAAAACAAACATCTAATAAACCATCAGGATTCTTTTCAAAATCCAGTAGGTTAAAATGCAAAGAAGTAATCTTAAAGCTGTGATTTCAAAGAAAAAATCTGCATCTTTATAGTTAAGTATTTGCGGCTAAAACATTTTAGAAATTTTCTTAACTAGGAAAGAAACTTCCTGATCTTCTCTGTGAAATGTCTCACAGGAATTGTGTTCTGGCTAACACTGCACAGGGGTGTGAGTGAAGGAACAGTCCCCAGGATCCCATGCATTAAAGATATCAGGGGATCTGTGGACAACAAGAGCCCTTACCTGGTCTTCCTTAAGCCTCCAGCATCCACAGCCATCCTTTAATAAGGTAAAGTGAGGTCCTGCAGAGAGAGGAAGAGCCAACCAACCCTCAAGGCAGGCTGAGAGCATGCAAAGCCCCAGCTGACAGCCTGCTTCCCTCTCCCCAGGCTCTCTGCCTAAGAGGCTGCACAGAGTCCAAGTCGGTGCCAAATCTTAATCCCTTTGCAGGATCTCACATGGAGCTGCCTCACCTCTTCCATTCCTGCAAAGCCTCTTCCTGCTGCACTTCCTTCTGAAACCATTAGTCACTGCAACAATCCAGACCCACTGAATGAAGCCCAATCTCAAACCGTACTGAAAAATCCTGCAACGCACAGGGTGATGAGTGTTTACATTAGCTGAAATAAAATGATGTAATACCCAGAATCAGGGGAGGGCCCTGATCCAGAGTTAGAGCATTGTAAGAACCGCTGTGAAATACAACTTTTCTGGATGGAGAGAAAAAAAAAATACTCATCTTTGGGTTTTGTTAATCTGGAGTCTAAACATAGAGTTATTTGGATTGTTCTGGTCTCATCAAGACTAAGAGGTTTTCCAAATAGAAATTCAGAACTTCTCAATTACCCACAGTTTTATTCAAGAGAACAAGAGGTAGCAACCAGAACCCAAAATGGATCTGCATGCAAAAAACTTAGTATCGAGGGGGTAATGGGAGAAGGCATCAAACCAGGGCTGTGGGCGCCTGCCATGCTGTGAGATAGGAGAGCCTCCCAAAGGTGCAGATGTCTTTAAAGTAAAGGCAACTCCCAGGAAAAGCAGTGTTGTTTTAAGCCAAAAGACCATTTGTCTTCCTGTAGCTCTTCACGAACAAGAAAGCCCAGGGGTTCCCAACACCATTCCCAATGGGCAACTGCTATTGATTCCTTCAGGACCCTACGGTCCTTGAATCAGGTGGGATGGGGAGATGTGAGAGGCCACACTTCTGCTGGATAAGAAGGGGATGAGGAGAGGGGGAAGGGGAAAAGCACCTGCTTGGGGGGAGAGACCTACTAAGGTTTCATGACTGTTCTTCACTGGCTGGCTTGAGACTGGTGGGGATGCCAGAGGCAGACTATTTGTTTTTGGATGAGTTACTGATCACAATGTGAAACTTTACAAAGGATTTATCATGTGCTGGGCACTGTGCTAACACTTTACGGGCACACCTCACAGAGCCCTCACAAGAGCCCTGCAAGGTAGATACTATTATTGTTCCTCTTCTATAGAAGAGACCCCCAAAGCACAGAGGAGTGAGGTGGTGGTGAGGTGGTAAGCAGTGTACCAGAGTTGTCTGGTGGCTCCTGAAACACCAGTCTATTGCTCCTGCCAGCTTCCCTAACCATCACCATCACCACCACCACCACCATTGTAATAATAATAATAACAATAACATCACTCCCATTTATTGAGTGTACTATGCAGTAGGCACTGTGCTAAGGGCATTACATGAGTATTCTCACTTGCCCTATAAAAGCCGCTAAGAGGCAGTATTACCATTCCTATTCCACAGATGCAGAATTGAAGGCTCGGAGGGAATGAGTACCTTGTGGGGCCAGCCACACAGCTGGTTAAGGGAAGAGTAGGGATTGGAGCCAGGCCTGGTGGATTCTAGAGTTCCATATATGACGCTAATACTACCCATTCTTTTAGTGACACTCTTTTTTTTTTTAAAAGATTTTATTTATTTATTTGACAGACAGAGATCATAAGCAGGCAGAGAGGCAGGCAGAGAGAGAGGAAGGGAAGCAGACTCCCCGCTGAACAGAGAGCCCAACACAGGGCTCGATCCCAGAAGCTTGGGATCATGACCCGGGCTGAAGGCAGAGGCTTTAACCAACTGAGCCACCCAGGCGCCCCCTTTTAGTGACACTCTTGTCACTCAGAGCAATTCTGGAATACCTCTTTGGAAACTTCCTTCAGAGCCTGTACATTCCATTTGAGTAAATACACATTTTTGAATATCAGTTCCATGTTGGACACTGCAGAGGGTATAATTATATGGTCTGTTTTCCAGAGGCTTCCCACCTGGTAGGTGGAAAGGGTTTTCTGGTAGGGAAAGTGGAGGTTATTGCACC